>PVHY01021085.1:0-18778 GCA_004024945.1 Uropsilus gracilis
CCCCGCAATCTGGTTTCCAGCCCCACTATGACAGGAAAAAACTCCTTTGGTCAACTGGCCGTATCCAACAGCCTGATCCTTGGCTAGGGCTTTTGACTTCTCATTACCTGGAAACTCTGTAAATACCCACAGATGTCTTGTGGATTCTCTTTTAACTCATTTCAAGAAGCGCAGGCCCTCAGTGTTCTTGCCTCTGGCCAGATGACCTTTGCACTGAGTGCCGGAGAGAGCGACCTGTGAAGCAGTAGAGCATGATGTTAGAATCAGGGCCTTCAGACCGTGACTCCCCTTGTGATCAAGCCCAACTCAGCCATACAATGGATACGTCATCTGTGCAAGTTACTTAGTATAGTAGTGTCTATGAAACCTGGTTTTCCATATCATTACATGTGGGTAATAAACAGCATAAACAGTTGCGGTGATTAGAATGGTGCATATTGAATACCGAGTGTGGCTTTGGTGGATACTGCAGCGATACCTATTTTTATCAGTGTCTATCCTTCAAGCCTCTTGACCTGAACCCTATGCTGTTGCCCCCTTTCAGCTAAAAGTGCTAGCGTGAGAACTGATGAAGGATTGATTCTTTCATTCTCAAGGCATGGAATCAGCTCCTCAGTTCTCCCCAAACCCAATCTTCTAAGGAAGAGTCAAAGGGTAGAAGTACCAAGGTGCTTGTGTTTTGAACTAGTGGTTGTTGATGGTGGCTATGGCCGAGCACCCACTTTGAGGTATGTTCCTCCCTTTGCAGACTTCCTTGACCCTCTTGCCTCTCATTTAGGGCTGGGGGCAGTTCCCTAGGTCTTGGTGTTTGCTTCTGTCTCTCTGGGCAGCTCTCTCAGTATTTTCTTCCTTGGGGCATGGGTCCCATTACAAGGCCCCTTTTAAATCTGCTTCCCACTATAACATCTCATCAGAGCCCTGGGCCTGAGCGCCTCCATGCCAGAATTTCTAGTCTCAAGAGAATTCCATTTGATTGAGTCCAAGAAACTGTCATTTTACTTGCCAATCAGCTTCACATGTTTTCCTCCTTGTTTCTTTCGGGGGCAGGATTATTTTTTCTGGCCATCCAAGCTTAAACCCCAGCACCCTCTTTAACTCTTCTGTCTCCTGCAGTGTAGAGTCTATAGGTGTTGAAATCAGTGTAATCCAGTGAGTGGCTGAGCTGCAGATCCCTCTCTCTGTCCTTTTCTACTAACACCACCCTTATTCAAGTGTGAATCACCTCTTGCCTAGTTTACTGTAGCTGCCTGCTTGTTTTCCTTCTGTTGTATTAACTTGACTTTTGAGCATGTTGATTTCATCACATTATTTCATGGAATTTTCGGTGACTTCTCACTTTCTGCAGGATAAAATTGAGATTCGTTGGGCTGACTGGCATTCAGTTCCCTATAGTGTCATGCAGCTTGGACCACCTGCCTTTGCTTCAGTATTCTGTATCCTGGTAAGATCCTCTCTCCAGGTGACCTGGCACCTTCACTGACCTCAGAACAAGCCATACTCAGAACCATGTAAGTTCATGGAATACCCCCACTATTCCTCAGTGCCTCTCTCCCTCCCTTTTTTCTCCAACCCTTTTCTCCTGCCCACATTCAAGATGCCGCTCTAGTCCCTTTGCAAGTCTTCCCCAGCCTTCCTCTCTCATCCTCTTCTGAAATCTAACATCCATTGGGATCAGTGTCTAAATGTCCCCTGAGGTGTGACTGTTGCATTTGCATCTGTACCCTCGGAGATACTCAGTCCCCAACACCTGGTATGAACACAGATGGTGCCCGCTTCAAACAACCTTTTCTGGTGTGAATGCTCTCAGCCTGCATGGCTCAGGATTATACTCATTTAATTATACTCATTTAACAAAACACTTCCTCAGCACGACCTCCTTTCCTTCCTGCTCTGGGAGAAGGCTTTAGAACTCAGGATAGTTCTGACAAAACTCTGGGGGATGGGATACGAAAGAGATTGGCCTCTGAGTCTGCTGAAACCATTTCACCTCCATCAGTCTCTCAGAATCCTTTCCCCCTCCCTCCCCAGGGTCACCTGCTAAAGTTTCCTGAGCCTGCCTCTGTTGTCTTTGGCAAAACACCCCCTGCCTCCCCTCTCTGGGCCTTTTGATTCATATTGGAATCCCCTCTTCCTGGTGGCTGCCTGAAGTTAATGTGGCACATGTATTCACCTTTCATCTTAACCCCCCCCCCCCCATGTCAGCTAATGATTATTCAGGAGACTTATCTGAACCTGTTGTCCCTGTCCCAAATCTGTGTAAGTACTCTTTAGGGCAAGGGTCATGACAGTGATGTCATGGTCATGTGATTGCTGCCTATAGCTCATTTCCTCTGCTGTATTGGTGCTAACATTCTGGAAAGTTAACTGTGTACCCTGCCTCTAGCTCACCTACACAGAGACCTGACCAGAAAGGTAAGCCTTAGTTTTGGCTGTAGGTGGGCAGTGGTCACAATCTTCCTCCTGCTCAGTGTTACCTGCCCTTTTCTTTTCCACCTGTTTCTACTGATGCTCTTGCTTGATGCTCCCCTGCCCTCATCTGTGCAGTGGGACTGAGCTTGGGACAGAGCTGCAGAACTGAGACCGTATGCTCATTGCAGGCCTGCAGTTTTTTTCTGGGTAGGCCCAGGTGGGGTACACAGGTTGAGTAAGGAGTAAATCCTGTTCTACTCACAGATTTATTCCCATGGCTGACTCTAAACCACTCCTCTCCCTTGATGGGAACGCTGCGGCTGCAGAAACCTTGCTCCGAGATGTGTTCGGCATTGTTGTGGATGAGGTCATTCGGAAAGGGACCTGTGCCTCTGAGAAGGTGGGTCCTTTCTCCTCCCTCCTCTAGCCCATCAAACCTGGCTTTCCTCCTCTTCTCCCCAGAATTCTCATCACCACCTCACTGTGTGCCCTGGGATTATGTACTGGGGCTTGCTGTGCTTATTAACCCTTGCTTATGCGTTGCTTTGGAAGTGTTCCCAGTGTGATGTTTTAAGTGCAAGTTAATGGGGCTTTAAGTCTGTTGAGATGTGATTTGGGCAGCCAGTCAATGGAGTGTCCAGAACATCCCACCTCTAGGTCTGTGAGTGGAAGGAGCCGGAGGAGCTGAAGCAGCTGTTGGATTTGGAGCTGCGGAGCCAGGGGGAGTCTCAGGAGCAGATCCTGGAGCGGTGCCGGGCTGTGATACGCTACAGCGTGAAGACCGGTGCGTCCAGCTGCTAGTGGGAGGACCGTCTGTTGTTTGTACACACACAGCTTCACTCTGAGCTTCTTGCTCCCCTTTTTCAGGTCACCCTCACTTCTTCAACCAGCTCTTCTCAGGGTTGGACCCCCATGCTCTGGCTGGGCGTATTGTCACCGAGAGCCTCAACACTAGCCAGTGAGCCATTCCCAGACCCCCTGCCCTCACCCTGCAAAGGATTTGGGTTGGTGGAAAAAGTACCTTAAGGGTAGAGGAGAGGGATGGTTTTGCCCACCTCTCTGTTTCCTGAGAATCTCTGCTTGCTGGTAAAATCTGGCCCCTTTTACTATTTGGGCCCCATTCTCATGCCTCCTTATTCTTGCTTCCTTCGTCCTCTTTCACTAACCCCTCACTCTCTTGGACCTCTTCTAGCTCATTCTTGCCATTACTTTTCCCTGACTCCTCTGAGAATCTAACCTAGTCACCTTCCCTAACACCCTTTCTCTTCATCCCCCTTTTGCTAGGTATACCTATGAGATTGCCCCTGTGTTTGTACTCATGGAAGAAGAGGTGCTGAAGAAACTCCGAGCCCTTGTGGGCTGGAGCTCTGGGGATGGGGTCTTCTGCCCTGGTATGTGAGAAAGAGTAAGGCCTTTCTAAGTAAGAATTTCACCTCCTCCCAGCTTTCTGTACTGAGCTTCATCTCAACATGACTCTTCCTTGTTTCTTCTCAGCTAGGTGTAGACCAAAACTGTCTCCTGTGTCCCCATCTTTGCCAAACAGTCTGTAGTATCATGCTCTTCCAGCACCCATTCTTGCTCTCACTGGGTGATGGTTGTCTGGGGGCACCCTTGGGTATAGAGGAAAGTAGTCTACAAGAGCCCCAGAGCTGTTGTGGGTTATTACCTTGATATATGTAGTTCTGGGGACTTGCAGCCTGAGAGCCAATGAATTTCCACTTTTTTATTCAGTTCTGGGTGGGAGCTCAGGGGAGGCAAGCTTCGTTTCAACTGGCTGTCCCTGTCTAGGTGGCTCCATTTCCAACATGTATGCCATGAACCTGGCCCGCTATCAACGCTATCCGGATTGCAAGCAAAGGGGGCTCCGGGCACTGCCACCTCTGGCCCTCTTCACATCACAGGAGGTGGGGAAAGACACAGACCTACCTGGGGCTCCTGATTCTAGTCTCTAGTCGGGCTATTTCAAAACTCTTCAGGTCCTCTGCCTGCCCGAACCCCTCTCTTCCAAGGCCAGCGCCATCCCCCCGTCCCCCCCGTGCCCCCCCCTTCCTTCCAAGCAAGGGACTTATTCATTCTCCTACTCACCTTGCCTTCTGTCTCAGGGGAGAGGAGGGGCAGAGAGTACAATGTGCATAGTCCATGTCCTTCCTGCTCAGTGTGGCCCATGGGCTGGTAGCATCAGTGTCCCCTGGGCATTATTGGTAATGTATAAGCTCAGGTTCCACCTTAGACCTCCTGAATCTGGACTCTAACCAGACACCCTGGTCATTTGTAGACACATGAACTTTTTGAGTAGCCTTGGTCTCCTCTATTGCAGCTCACCTTTGACTTTCACCAGACTCTGGCCTCCTCATCTTCCCTGCCTTCTCACTCCTAGCCTGACCTGCCCTCTGCCTTTTTCCACAGTGTCATTACTCCATCAAGAAGAGTGCTGCTTTTCTGGGACTTGGCACCGACAGTGTCCGGGTGGTCAAGGCAGATGTGAGGTGAAGGTCCTTCTGTTCATGTGACTTTGACCTGGTGTGGCACAGTGTACCTTCTTGTTGCCAGAAACTCTGACCTCTGCCTCTGGCGGGTGTCTCTCCCCAGTCTCTTCCTGTAGAATTGCCACTTTAATCTACCAGTACCTGCTGGAGTCTCCTGCCCCATTCCCTAAGATCTGTTTGCCCCTCCCAGGAAAAAGTCAACATATGGCTTCTGTGTTACTAACCCCTCTTTTACCCTGCTCATAACCATTCTGCCTCCCAGCTTAGGGAACCTATTGCTTGTCTCAATTTTCTTTTCCAGGGGGAAAATGATCCCTGAGGATCTGGAGAGGCAGATTAGTCTGGCTGAGGCTGAGGTGAGTTGAGTGAAGTATTCTGGGGTGGGAGAACAGTATTCCACTGTCCCCTTCTTGGAGGATTTTTAGGGCTGTCCCTCAACCCCCTACTTGACCTCCATGCCTGTCCTCCTGTGGGCTGGTATGATCCATGGGAGCCTGAGGGGTAAGGACACTGGTGCTCTCTGAAACTGCCAAAAGTCATGCAGAGTCAGACCCCAAGAAGCAGGAGTGTACTGAGCCACTCTGTAGGTGGCCCACAGGGAGGAAGTTGGGACCAAAGGCGTAGCGTGGAAGGTGTCTGTGACCGGGAGGGCTCTGCAGGGAAAAACTGAGGGAGATGCATGACCAGGGGGAGATGTGAGGGCAGCAGCACTCCTTGACACTCCGGACAGTATGTGGGCCTCTGCTGCTGGCACCTTGGAGGGCATTTAGGTACTTTCATTTTTAAATTGAAAATTTCATGTTTTTAAATGTACCTTATCTGTGACTTCAGAGTCCACTGCCAGGATTTATGCTGTAAGTTATCGTATCTCTGTGTGTTTTAGTTTCTTCTTTTGTAAAGTGAACCTAATTTTGAACCTAGTGGTAGTTGTGGAATTAAATGAATTAATGTATGGAAAACACTAATTTAGAACAGTGAAACACTATAAACATTGGCTTTTTTTTTTTTTTTTTTTTTGAGACTAGGTCTAGCTATTTTTGCCCATGGAACCGCAGGCTCACGTTGCCTGTGGTATCAAGGAATCAAGCAATCCCCAGCCTCAGCTTCCCATTTACCTGGGATTGGATTACAGGCATGCGCTACCACGCCCAGCTATTTTTTTGGAACTAGATCTTGCTATGTTGCCCCGGGCAGGACTTGAACTGTGATCCCCAGTCCCAGCCACTACTTCATAGGCTATTGCTTACAGGCACGCCACTGTGCCTGGCTTAGCTGCATTTGTTATTGTTACTGGAATGCTATGTAGCTGTTTATTATTTATTTATTTTTTGAGACTAGGTCTTGCTATTTTTGCCTGTGGAACTGCAGGCTCATGTTGCCCGGGGTACCCACAGACTCAAGCAATCCCCAGCCTCAGCTTCCCAGGTAGCTGGGATTATAGGGTGCATGCCACCACGCCCAGCTATTTTTTTGGGACTCTGTCTCGCTACATGCCCCCAGCGGGACTCGAACCGCAGTCCCTGGCCCCAGCTTCCTTGGCTGCCGGCTATAGGTATGCGCCACCATGCCCGGCTCTATGTAGCTGTTTAATAGAAAAAGGTGAAAAACTATATATATTGACGAGAAAATACTTCCACTATATATTTAGTTAAGGATATCTCTACACACAGATATATGTATATTTATATGTTTGGCAAGTGGCAGTATGTGCTGATACCCTTGAGCCTGTGATTGAGAATGATATATACTTACACATGAATGTCATCTGAGTTACCATATGGCAGAGTAGAATAGGAGAGCCCCACTTTTGTTGTATTAGCTGATAAGAGCTTCCTTGAAATCTGTAAGGAGTTGCATGTGGAATGAAGAAGAAATGAGATGGAAGAGATTGATAGCAATCTGTGAGTCTAGCCCACAGAACAGGGATTTTGGGAAGCATGTTTAAGTTTAACTTTAATGAAGTTGTGAAGCCTCTTATATACTTTGGCAGAGACATGGTTATAATGAGCTAATGAGGTAGTAACTTGATTTCTATTTGTACATGACATACAGCAGGGGTATGGGGATGCATGAAACAGGAGAATTTACATGTGGGGGCAACAGTTATTACTAATAGGTTATATGTCTTTTTTTTTTTTTTTTTTTTGAGACTAGGTCTCACTATTTTTACCCATGGAACCCAGGCTCACGTTGCCCGGGTACCACAGACTCAAGCAATCTCCAGCCTCAGCTTCCCAGGTAGCTGGGATTACAGGCGCACACCACCACGCCCAGCTATATTTTTTTGGAACTAGGTCTCACTATGTGCCCCAGGCAGGACTCAAACTGCGATCCCTAGCCCCAGCCCCTTCATAGGCTGAAGCTTACAGGCCCGAGCCACTGTGCCCGGCATAGGTTATGTCTTTTGGGGCATTTTAAAGAGGTTAGGAAGCTGGGTTACAGGTGAGAAACATGCTGTTGCCCACCCTCTAGTGTGCCAGAGGGGGCTAGAGAGAGAGAGGTTGTTTTCATTCATTCATTCATTCATCCATTCATCCATTCATTCATTCATTCATTCATTCATTCATTCATTCATTCATTCATATTCTTTAAATCACAACCTCGGTAAATGGTTTTTGGGATACCTCCCCTCCCTCCTCCCTCTGGTACCCCCTCCATTTTCTCAAACCCCACTCTTTGTTGTTTGCTAGTCTGTGTTAAGTCCATTAGTCTCTTTTTTTCCTATGGCAGTGTTCATTGGGTGAGGGACTGTGTTGTTGGAACCATGCGAACCTTGCCGCTAAGTTTTCAGTCTTAAGATTGCATTGGGCGGCGCGTCTATATTTATTTGTGGTCTGTCAATGCTTTCTCGTTGGAGGCTGTCTTCCCCAATCCCATCCCCGTTGTTCTGCTGCTTTATCTTACGGTTCTGGCGTCAGGTTTAGGGGGGTCTCTCCCTCTGCCAGTGTCGGTGAAGAAGTTTCTCTGTGGATACAGGCATCCATGAGTGGCCATTGTAGATCATCTCATCTGTCTCGCTTTGCAGCCCTGGTGTGGGGCTGATGCTCCCAGTTCTTGGCCCTCTTCTCCTTCTCTTGTAGTGTGGGGAGGGGCACCTTGGTCTCCTAAAAGGCATCTTCGAAATGAAGTCTTGGGTCTTCTAGATCCAGGGAGTGCGTAGGTGCACCTCATGACGTCGTATTTCCATAGTTGTTTCTCCTGTCTAGAGAGATAGTAGGTTTTCATCTTATCTAAAGCTCTATTTCTCAACCTGCTTCCACATTCCACACCATTTAAAGTGTACAGTTCCGTGATTTTTTAACAGAGTTGTGCAACCATCATGCTAATCAATATTTGAACATTTTCATCACCCCAGAGGGAAATCGCACTCAGTTTAGCTACAAATCCCCAATTTACCCCTATATCTCAAGTCTATGCAACCACAAATTTATTTTTGTGGATTTGCTTGTTCTGGAGTTTTTTAATGTAAATGGAATCATATTATATTTGGTCTTTTGTGATGAACTTCATTTACGTAGTGTCTTAGGTCCATCCAGATTGAAGCATATTCCAGAACTTTATTCTGAAACATATGGATTCACCACATTTATGTGTTCCTCAGCTGATGGACACCTGGGTTGTTTCTGCATTTTGCTTATTTTGAGTAATGCTGCTGTAAACATTTTTATATGAGTTTTTGTGTGAACCATGGTTTTTTTTTCTTGTTTTTCTTGGGTATAGAACTGAGAATGGAGTTATTGATATGGTCAAACTATATTTAACCTTTGTGGAGCTGCCAGTTTTTCAGAGTGGCTGCACTCATTTACAGTGTCACCAGCAGTGTACGAGGGCTCTGATTTCTTCCAGTCCTTCTCAAACACTCTTCTCTTTTTGGTAAGCCCATCTTAGTGGCTATGGTGTGATGTCCTGGGCTTTTGATTCACAGTCCCTCAGTGACTAACGAGGCTGAGCGTGGTGTGCATGACCTATTGGCTGCCTTCTTGGAGAGATGTCTGTTCAGCAGACCCTGTGCCCAGCTTTTCATTGGGCTCTTTCATTATTGAATAGTGAGATGTCTTCACATATTCTAGATACAAGATACAAGTTTCTTATCACAGAGATGATGTGCAGATGACTCCTTCCATTCTATAAGTGAGCCTTTTATCTTTTTTTTTTTTTTTTTAAGAGACTAGGTCTTGCTATGTTGCCTAGGGTTGTCTCGAACCTGTGGACTCAAGTGATCCCTAGCCTCAGTCTCCCAGGTAGCTGGGATTACAGGCATGTGCCACCAAACCCGGCCAGCCTTTCATCTTGGTGTCCTTTGAAGCAAAAAAGTTTACATTTTAAAAAATAATTTATTTATATATAAATTTCGCATCTTTGTGTTCCCCGGGGTTCACCCACTACCTCCCCTCCCTGATCAAGTTTTATATTTTGATGAGGTCCAGTTTTACTTGGGCTGCTTATGCTTTTGGTGTCACATCTAGGAGGCTTTGTCTAACCCAAACTTGTGAAGATTTACACAAAAACAAGTTTTTTATAGTTTTAGCTTTCCTTTTAGTTTTATGATTCATTATCAGGTTTTGTGTATGATGTGAGAAAGGGATTCAACTTCATTCTTTTCGTATAGATATCCAACCCCATTTGTTGAAAACACTGTTCTTTTCCTGTGAGTTGTCTTGGCACCTTTGTTGAAATCAGCTGACTTAAATGTGCAGACTTATGTCTGGATTCTTAACCTATTCCATGGATAAGCCGGTCTGTTCTATGGCCTGCCTACATTGTCTTCATTACTGTAGGTTAGTAATAAGTTTGAAAATCAGGAAGTGTGAATCTTCCAGTTTTCTTCTATTTTTCAGGATTGTTTTAGGTATTGAGTCCCTTGACTTTCTATAGGAATTTTAGGGTTAATTCATCAAATTTTGCAAATTTTGAAAGGGATTGTGTTTGGTAATAAATCCAGGAACATGGAATATCCTTTCATTTTCTTTCTTTTTTTTTTTTTTTTTTTTTTTAGAGACTAGGTATCGCTATGTTGCCCGGGGTAGTCTTGACCCCGTGGACTCAAGCGATCCCTGGCCTCAGTCTCCCAGTGCTGGGATTACAGGCACACACCACCGCACCCAGCCCTCCATTTTCTAGGTTGTCTATTCAGTGGTGCTTTGTAGTTTTCAGAGCACACTTTTTGCATTTTTGTTAAATTCATTCCAATTACTTGATAACTTTTGGTGTTCTTGCAGATGAAACTTAATTTTATTTGTGAGTTGTTCATTGCTAATATATAGAAATTCTAATTTTTTTTTTTTTTTGAGAGTAGGTCTCGCTATTTTTGCCCATGGAACTGCAGGCTCTCGTTGCCTGGGGTACCACAGACTCAAGCAATTCCCAGCCTCAGCTTCCCAGGTAGCTGGGATGACAGGCATGCGCCACCACACACAGCTATTTTTTTGGAACTAGGTCTCACTATGTGCCCCCGGCGGGACTCGAACCATGATCCTTAGCCCCTGCCTCTTCATAGGCTGAAGCTTACAGGCACGAGCCACCGTGCCTGGCTTAGAAATTCTAATATTTAGAAACAATTAATTTTTGAATATTGATCTTGTACCCTGAATACTTACTGAGCTTATGTATTGTTTTTCTTAGTGCATTTCTTAGGATTTGGTATATATGAAATCATCTTATCTGTAAATAGAGATATAGTTTTGGTTTTTTTCCTATCTGGTCTTGATGCCTCTTACTAGATTCCTTCCCTAATTGCCCGAGCCACATTGCCCTCAGTATATATTGAATTGGAGTGATAGCAGACATCCTTGTTCCTGACTTAAGGGGAAAAACATTCAAACTTTCACCAGTAAGTATGTTGTTAGGTGTGGGGTTTGGGTACATGTCTTTTATCAAATTGAAGATATTTCCTGCCAGTCTTAGTTCTGTGTTCTTATCTTGAACAAACATTAGGTTTTGTCATTTTTTTTCCTGTACCTGTATAGTGTGTGTTTTTTGTCCTTTATTCTATTCACGAATGAATAACAGCAAAACAGTCTTGTACTTTTGTGATAGATCCCACTTAGTCATGGTGTATGATTCTTTTTACATGTTGCTGATTTCAGTATGCTAGTGTTTCATAGATGTTTCTGTCTACTTTGTAAGAGAATGTTCTATGGTTTTCTTGTGACCTTTTGTTTGGTTTTGGTATCAGGGTAATACCAGCATCACAGGATGAATTTGGAAGTGTTCCCTCTTTTTCTTCTTCTTTTTTTTTTTTTTTGGTAACTTGTTAAAAACTGGTATCAATTCTTTTTTAAAAGTTTGAATTATCTAGCGAGGCCATTTGGACTTGGATTCATCTTTGTGCACAGTTAGTTTTTTGAGTACTAATTTAATTTCTGTGTAAACTTCAATACTATTAGAATTTTTTTTCTATAGTATTTATTGTGGTAACATGAGTTTACAATGCTGTATATGAACATAGGACTTCATACAGTCGCTTTAGAATCTGGAACCACACCACATCCACTGTCCAAGCATCCAGAATCATTCACTATAAACCTTTGGACCACATTTCCCCTTCATTCCTTTCCCTGTCTCACCCACCCCACCCCACCCCGCCTCAATTTTTTTTTGAGACTAGGTCTCGCTATTTTTGCCCTTGGAATTGCAGGCTAACATTGCCTGGGGTACCACAGACTCAAGCAATCCCCAGCCTCAGCTTCCCAGGTAGCTGGGATTACAGGCACATGCCACCATACCCAGCTATATTTTTTTGGAACTAGGTCTCACCACGTGCCCCAGGTGGGACTTGAACCCAGCCTCAATTCTGCAGTCACAATTCTAGGATTTGTTTTAGTTTAGTGTTATCTGTCCCTTTGTTTCATATCTTTATATGCCACATATGGGTGAAATTATTTGGTATTTGTCTTTTCTGATTTATTTCAGTATAATCCCTTCTATTTCATTACATGTTTTTACAAATGTCAAGATTTCCTCTTTCTCTAATAGCTGAGTAGTATTCCATTGTGTATATAGACTATATCTTCTCCACTCAACTGTCCTTGGGTACTTTAAGTTGTTCCCATAACTGGCTAGTTCTTCAGTGAATATAGGAGTGCATATACCCCTTTGAATTGGTGTTTTTGCAATCCTTGTGAAAAAGGAGTGAGATGGCTGGCACTTGACATTAAAATTTTTGCAAAGAGATATGAGCTTTGGCAACCGACCACCAGACAGACCTAGGTTTGAGTTCCATCTATGAGCTTCAGCTTAGGGAAAAGTTTCTTAATACCTCTGAGTCTGTGTCCTCAACTGCAGATTAAAGGGGCCAGGAAAGCGGTATAAGGTTGAAAGGGCCCAGTACAGGTATATGAAGAGTTTAGAGCGGGGTCCCTACGCCACGCTTTTGACATGACTTCACAGCGTATTTCTCCCTGTTTTCTCCCTCTGTATTTGCCACAGGGTGCTGTGCCTTTCCTGGTCAGTGCCACCTCTGGCACTACTGTGCTGGGTGCCTTTGATCCCCTGGAGGCGATTGCTGATGTGTGCCAGCGTTATGGGCTGTGGCTGCATGTGGATGTAAGTAGGACTGGACCTGAGGGCGGGGTGGTCTGAACTGAGGACAAGACCTACAGTGTTCCTTTTGCTCCACAGGCTGCCTGGGGTGGGAGCGTCCTGATGTCACAGACACACAGACATCTCCTAGATGGGATCCAGAGGTGCCCTTTAAATCCTTGATCCGAAGAAGTCATGGTCTAGGGCATTTCGGATAGGAATTGGGGAAGGAGCTTGGCTGGAGGGGAGTTGGAGAGGTGATTGATTGGAGTTGGGAGGTCAGAAGTCAGACTTGGGAATTCCTCCTGACTGCTGGAGTGGGTGAGACTAAAGCACTTTTACCCTAGATTTAGGAAAGAAGGGGAGGGCCTCCAGTTGGGCATTTTGAAGAGGGACCCACTGACCCAACTTTGCTGTGCCATACCACAGGGCAGATTCTGTGGCCTGGAATCCTCACAAGCTCCTCACAGCAGGCCTGCAGTGCTCAGCTCTTCTTCTTCGGGATACCTCGGTGTGTCTGCCCTTGCCCATGACACCTCTTAGCCTAGACCACTGCAGTTCTTTTCTATCCCATCTATAGGGGATTCTGCTTTATTGTATATTATCTTTACCATTCTGTGTGAAGCTGAATATCTGTAACTACCCTAAATCCTTGTCTAGGACCCCCTCACTTCTCCTGATGACCTGTCTTAGGCAAAGGAAATTTTTAGATTGAAGTCATATTCGAAGTTTGGGAAGAACTCTGGGTGTTGGGAAGAAACCCAGGGAAAAGGGTCTAAATCAACTGGCAGCCCGCCCATTAGTACTGCCTGTTTCTAGGGGAAGAGATAGGTGGACCTAGCTAGGAAATCCTAAAGTAGACCCATTGGAAAGGTTGGTAGAGAATTTGGGGTCTCACAGTCTCTTCATGCCCCACAGGACCTGCTCAAGCACTGCCACGGATCGCAGGCTAGCTACCTCTTCCAGCAGGACAAGTTCTATGATGTGACTCTGGACACAGGAGACAAGGTGGTGCAGTGTGGCCGGCGTGTGGACTGTCTGAAGCTGTGGCTTATGTGGAAAGCGCAGGGCGGGCAAGGGCTGGAGCGGCGTGTGGACCAGGCCTTTGCCCTTGCCGGGTAGGAGGCGGGGCACTGCCAGTTTTCCTTCTGCACCCCTTCCCTTCTCTCTTCTGTGGCTATTCCATTTCTATATCTCTGCCTTTTCTCCATCTGTGATTTCTCATTCTCTGTTGGCAGGTACCTGGTGGAGGAGATAAAGAAAAGGGAAGGATTTGAGTTGGTTATGGAGGTATGAGTAACCCTATCCTCTTTTGCAACCTACCCTCCAGTTCCACATGCAAAACCCTAATAGTGGGAGTGGGGCATTGAGAGAAGACCATTCCCTTCTTCAACTCATACTTCCCTCATTCCTCCCAGCCTGAGTTTGTCAACGTTTGCTTCTGGTTCGTGCCTCCTAGCCTGCGGGGGAAGCAGAAAGGTCCAGATTACAATGAAAGGTTGGCTAAGGTAGGCTCTTGTTTTCTTGACTCTGATTCACCCAGTTTAGGGATGTAATAAAGCTGGTGTGGTTCTGTCCCCTGCTGGCCATGAGTGGTATGGCGTGTCCCTTTGCTTGGGTCCTGTTCCTGACATTCTGTGAACTTTGAGAAGATAACTTCATTTTGTGGGTGTGGGGATGAGGGGAATTAAGGCATGTTTCTGGGAAGTAAAACAGAGAGGAGCATTACAGGAAAAGTCACATACACTCCTAGCTGGAAGTTCTGCTGGGAACTCAGACCCAGGACAGAGATGTGAGATAGAAAAACTTTCCTGAGCCGGGCATGGTGACGCATACCTATAAGCTTCAGTCTGTGAAGTGGCTAGAGCTAGGGATTGCAGTTCAAGTCCTGCTCGGGACAGCATAGCAAGACCTAGTCCCCCAAAAAATAAACAGCTGGGCGTGGTGGCGCACACTTGTAATTCCAGCTACCAGGGAAGCTGAGACTGGGGATGGCTTGAGTCTGTGGTACCACGGGCAACGTGAGCCTGTGGTTCCATGGGCAAAAATAGCGAGACTTAGTCTCAAAACAAACAAAACAAAACAAAACAAAACAAAAAGCTTTCCTGGCCGGGCACAGTGGCACATGCTTGTAAGCGGCAAAGTGGCAGCCTGGGAAGCCATGGCTGGAACCAGGGATTGAGGTTTGAGTCCTGCCGGGGGCACATAGTGAGACCTAGTTCCAAAAAACTAGCTGGGTGTGGTGGCACACTCCTGTAATCCCAGCTACCTGGGAAGCTGAGGCTGGGGATTGCTTGAGTCTGTGGTAATGTGAGTCTGTGGTTCCATGGGCAAAAATAATGAGAACTAGTCTCAAAAAAAAAAAAAAAAAAGCTTTCCTCACAGCTGGTAGGGACAACATCCTGGTTAAGCCCACGCACACAAGCCTCTTACAGGTAAGGAGAGTGGCCCTGTCCTGGTTCCTAAATAGAGTGGTGCTGTGGGTGATCTAAAACAATGAATGCTCTTGCCGTTAAGGAGTTACTTTTTGTAGAGCAGTCTACTTGAAACCAGAGTCTTCAAGGCAATCTCATAAATTATAAGTTGGTAAAAGAGATTACAGGATTTAAGAGAAAGAGAGAGCTAGAGTATGATTCAGGATTGAAGTTTGGCTCAGTGTTGGCAATCAGGGAAAAGTAAAAATTTGGCAGCAAATGCCCAAATTGGTTGGGAGGGGGGAGGTTGGCATATCAGACTCTGCCCACCCTCTTCCCTGAGGCCAGGCTGCAGCAGGAAGCTCTCCCCTCTCCACAGGTGGCCCCAGAACTCAAGGAGCGAATGGTGAAGAAGGGCTCTATGATGATTGGCTACCAGCCCCATGGTACCCAGGGCAACTTCTTCCGCATGGTAGTGGCCAACCCTGCTCTCACCCAGGCTGATATGGATTTCACCCTTGATGAGCTGGAACAGCTAGGCCAGGACCTCTGAGCCGCTTCCTTGCTGCCAACCTTGACACAGTCTCCTCCCTGTGTTCTCCAGAGCAACCTTTCCGGGAAACAAACAAACAAACAAACAAACAAACAAAAAAACAAAACAACAACAACAAAAAAAAAACCTTTCCGGGAAACAAAGTGACCTTAACAATGTTTTTATGCTTTGACCCACTAACTCTCCTAGGAATGTTACTCTGCCATTAAGATTGTGTTTACGGCTGGGCATGGTGGCACATGCCTGTAGGTGGCAGCCTAGGAAGCCACCGATGGGGCCAGGGATCACAGTTCGAGTCCCACCAGGGGCACTTAATGAGACCTAGTCCCAAAAAAATAACTGGGCGTGGTGATGCGTGCCTATAATCCCAGCTACCTGGGAAGCTGAGGCTGTGGATTGCTTGAGTCTGTGGTACCCCAGGCAACGTGAGCCTGCAGTTCCACAGGCAAAAATAGTGAGACCTAGTTTAAAAAAAAAAAAAAAAAAGATTGTGTTTACATAGAGGATTTTTATGAAGAGGAAAAAAGTAATTTTAATATAATTTGTGTTGAAAAATCAGACTATAAAACTATATAAAGTAAAGGCTGAGCTGTATTCAAAAATACATAGAATAGGCTGAGGACCTGAAGTATAACAAAATGTTAATAGTTTTTCCTGGTATGGAATGTAAAACAACTTTAACATTAACTTCTTTATACCCTGTGTGCTCCCCTCTTTTGTTATATAATGAATATTCACTGATTTTATAATAGGAAAATAATAAAGTTAAAATTTCAGCTATATATTTTGGTTGGGTTTGAAAGCTTTTTTCCTTTCAACCAGAATGCAAATTTATTTATATAAATGTATGTGTGTGTGTGTGTGTGTGTGTGTGTGTGTGTGTATAATTTAAAGGTGTAAGAAAAGCTGGGCGTGGTGGTGCACACCTGTAATCCTAGCTATCTGGGAAGCTGAGGCTGGGGATTGCTTGAGTCTGTGGTACCATAGGCAACGTGAGTCTGCAGTCCCACAGGCAAAAATAGCAAGACCTAGTCTCAAAGAAAAAAAAAGTATAAGAGAGGCTAAAAAATGAATAATTTTTCCCAAAAATATTTTTCCCTGAGAGTGGAATCACTAATATTAATTAGTTAATTAGTTAATAAAGCCGGGAATGGTGGCTCGTGCCTGTAAGCTTCAGCATATGAAGCGGCAGGGGCTAGGGATCGCGGTTTGAGTCCCACCTGGGGCCCTTAGCGAGACCTGGTTCCAAAAGAATAGCTGGGCGTGTTGGCGTGTACCTGTAATCCCAGCTACCTGAGAAGCTGAGGCTGGGGATTGCTTGAGTCTGTGATACCCCGGGCAACGAGAGCCTGAGGTTCCATGGGCAAAAATAGCGAGATCTATTCTCAAAATAAAATAAAATAAAATAAAATAAATTTAAAAAACTAGTTAATAAAATATTAAACTTCAGTGACATTGAAAACAAAATTGGCGTTGATAACATCCTCAGACCAGAGCTTTGTCCAGTTAAAATCCACCCCCCCACATACCCCCACACCCCACAGACACTAATGTGTCTTCTATAAGCAACAGAACCCAAGTTAAAAACAAACCCAGCCAAGCCACTGTTTTCAGTCCTGGGACTGCTGCTGCTTGATGCAGAAGCATCAGCACTTACCATCCCAGGTGGTGGTGCTGCCTGGTCACTTTTTGGGGTCAAGGTGTTTAGCTATACAAGCTATTAAGGACGAGTGGCAAACTTAACATAACTTTTTGTCATTTTCAATTCCTAAAAACACTATTTATGAATACAATAATGTGGTCATGTGAACATATCCAGAGTTACTTGAAGAGGCAATTACAGACTATAAACCATTGCAAAAAGGACACCCATCTCAGGGCCAGTTCTCTTGACCATCTGTGGGGAAAACACCTTTCTACTCATAAATAGCTAGTATTTCCTCTGTAATTTTTTTATTCTTGTTATAAATGATGTATTGATTTCTGTCAATAAAATTGTTTTGAGAGTATTAATAATTTGAACCCCCAAACCCTGGCCTTAAAGGGGTCCTTTATAGCTATAAAATGTTCTATAGATAGTAACCAAAAAAAAAGCAAACTAAGAAAATTCTTATTTTCAACTTAAAGCCAGAATGCGAAAACAAAAACAAAAATTTCAGATATCTTGAATCATCTCCATTTGAGAGACATGTGTTTAAGAGAAGGCCAGAAGGACATAAAGTCAGCCCATCCCACCAGTTTTTCTCTAGTTTTATAGAACGCATGCTTTTCCTGTTTCCAAAATGTCATCTCAGAATTCTCTTGGCTTCTGCTGAGCTCCCGCTCTGTGCTGCTTTCCCCAGCCTTGAAAGAGCTTAAGATCAAGCTGTCCTCCCTCCACCAAGGTGTGTCTGTGCTCCAGCACTTCTTTGTTCATTGGCCAGCTTTGCTCCCTAGTTGCCTGATGTCACCTCCTTAGTGAAGCCTCCCTTGAATATTCTATATTAAATTACATTTCTATCCCTCTTCTTGTGCTTGGATTCTGGTTTCCTCTGTGGCATATAAATGCATTTGGCATATGCTAAATTTCAGTATTTTCCATCTTGCCCAATGAAAATATAAGCTCCGGCAGCAGAGTTTTTTATGTTATTGCCCCCTGCAATGGAAGCTGGCTCCTATTCGGTGGGTAATGTTGGGTGACTGGCGAATGTGTGTTAGGTAATAACCGACTTGCTCTGGCATATAACTTTTAGGTGATGGCGTTTTCAAAGTCCAGCTCAGACCAACTTCCCTTACTTTGGCTCCATGACCATGGACTTAACCAACTTCTGTTGACAGGTCTGTGTAATTCAAGGGGTGATGTCACAATGGTTTGTTAATATCATGCTGTGGATCTACTGGTGGGAAGGATGAACCCATTCTCAGATTGAGTCCCCCAACTTGCCCTTGGCCTGGGGAAATCCTATTCCCATCATATAAGATATGAAGTTGGGAACACCTGGGTGAATTTGTGTTGTTGGAGCAGGATGCTTTGGTTGTTTAAAAGGGTCAAAATATTTAAGAGGCCAGTTTCCACTTAGCTGGAGAAGGAAGACAGTGCCTTTCTCAGGGAAATAGGCCAGGAGCCAAGAGCTGAAGGCTGGGTGGGGCATCACTGGTGTGGCAGCTCCCTGGGGTTGAGAGTAGGAACCTATTATTTAGGAAAGTGTAAGGAAGTGCCAGTTAAGTGGGAATTTGAACCCTTGCCACAGTTCCGGCTCTTATGCATCCTTGGTTCTATTTCTCTTCTCTTTCTGTATCCTTATTTATTTTTTTAAATAATTTGAAACTTTTAGGAAATCTGCAGTAATAGAGAATTCCATACACTCTTTACCTAAATTTATCCATTTCCCACGGATATATGACAAAACATCATT
>PVHY01021086.1:0-24496 GCA_004024945.1 Uropsilus gracilis
ACAGGAAAAAAAAAAAAAAAGTTCCCCTGAAGGCCAGAAAAGAGCATTTTCATGTGTGTGGTCAGTTGATAAGTAGGACCGGTCAGGTTTGCTCTGCCCATCTCTCAGGAAAATCAGCCTGGGTCTTCTCAACCACAGGGTGGGCAATTGGAGCCCATGGGAGTGGTGGAAGAGGGTTGAGGCACCACTGCCAGGAAGCTCCCTCACTGGACCTCTCCAGCCCAGATCTGGTACAAGGGAGAGTTGAATTAGGGGAACCCACGGAAGGGTATGTCAGGGCATCTGTAAAATAGAGAAGGAAATATGTAGATTTATACAAACGAGTTAGTAATGGGGAACAGAAGGCTTTATCATGGTTTTGAAATGAGTGAGACTGGGAATGGCTTGCCAGAGGTCATCCAAGGTGGTTCCATGATAGCAGCCTAGTGGAGAAACAAGAGTCCCTGGAGCCCTTCTTTCTCTTCTGGGTCTTTGTCTCCCCTTTTCCATCTCTCTCCTTCCACCTCTTCCCCTCCTGTCTTTCCACCATTTCCCTGCCTCTATTGCTCCCATTTGCCCTGGCAATAGAGAGCTCTGCCCACTGCCACAGAGAGAAAGTTGAAGGCCTGGAAGGCTACCCACAGGAGGGGGACTGTGCTGGTTGCTGACCGAGGGTCTTGAAAGTGGATGGTAGAGAGGAAGGAGTTGGTAATGGGCCAAGGGTGATGCTCACCCTGGTGCAGGGAGGGACAAAATGGAGAGGTTCTCAGGGGTTCTCCTGACCTCCAGGGGAGTCTCTGGGCACCTCACCTTTCTCACCACTAGCAGAGTCCCAGTCCCAGACCCAGCACTTCTGCTCTACACACCTGCACTCTGGCATCACATACTCTGAATCCAGATGTGCAGCTCAGCCTGCAGGTCATAGAGAAAGCAGGAATAGATCAGCAGAGCCAGACCCCTGAACTCTGGGGTCCCATTCCCTCCTGGGGACATCTTATCCTGGTACCATGTGATAGCACTAAGGGCCAGTCTCCCTAGGCAGGTATTTAAGGAGCAGGGCCCTGAGGGTCATGACATCCTCCTGTGTCTGAATCTCAGGGGGCTGGGCCACCCAGAGAATGTAGGATCCTGGCAACAGAGAGAAGACCCCGAGAAACAATCGCAAAGGGAAAAGACAAGAGAGCTTGGAGGAGACTATCACTCCACCCTTAGAGGACCCAGAGAGACAAGCACTTTGAATGCCTAGTTATACCGTTTCTTTCTTACCAACATAATTTTCAAACATTTTTTATTAAGTAATTTTTCACATTCTTTTTTATACCATCTCTTACCTCTGCTATCATTCTGTAGTTGCATTCATGCTCTAGTTATCATCTTGCTGAAATTTGACCTGCCAGTGAAATTGAAGCACACTGATGAATGTGGCTGCTGAGGTAACTATTGTCATTAATTGTATTATTCCAGATAATATTTTAGAATTAATGGTATTCTCAACTAAGTCACCTAAGAACTAACCTTGGGACTTTGTTTTTTTCTTAGTGTATTACATTAAATTAAAATTAAAATGAAGACATGGCTATAATTTATTGAGATACCTGTTTAAATATCCAAATTGATCAATTATATTGTTCAGAATCTGACCAGCTTCATGAAGAACACAAGACCACAGGAGATGCAGGAGCAAAAAGCCTTTTTATTTTCAATCTATCTGGGTCCAAGCCAAGACCCGCCGACGCAGCGGCAGTATCTTAGCGGGAAGGACAGAGATCCAAAGAAAAAATGGGGTTTTATTCTCTTTCTCTCATGTGGCCTTGGGGTGGTTACATGGTTCTGGCCTTATCTCTCTGAGTCTGCTAGTTTCAGAATTTTTTTTTTTTTTGCATACTTGGCTTTTAAGATTTGAACAATAAGTATTTAACACTTTCAGACTATATAACACTTTCAGACTATAACAATATCAATTATTAAAATCCCTGATTAAATTCCATAGTTAGTAAAATGTTCTGGTCATTATTCTATTTTAGTGGGTCTCAAATTTGAGTGTATTAATACAGATCACTGGGAGTGCTGGTGAAAACAGGTTCTTGGGTCCCATCCTAGTGTTTTTTTATTCAGTGGATCTGGACTAGGCCTGAGAATTTGTACCCTGGTGATGCTGAAACTGATGCTGAATCTTGTGGTCTGGTGTTCGCAAGGTATTTAGTTAATGAGCATATCTGATAGCTAAGGCATCTCATTTAATTAAAATCAGTTTCACTAAAAAACTTCTGAGTTTTAATTAGGTCTCCCAAACTCCTAATTATATTTAGACCATAGATAATAAGCTTTGTTTAATAGGCTTATTAAACTCTCAAATTAAAACTGACCCCTTAAAAATAATTTATCCCCCCCTCCCTGCCTTACTTAGAGTCATTTTTACTCATTCTTTCGATTTTATCTTCTT
Source organism: Uropsilus gracilis (assembly GCA_004024945.1). Taxonomy (NCBI): domain Eukaryota; kingdom Metazoa; phylum Chordata; class Mammalia; order Eulipotyphla; family Talpidae; genus Uropsilus; species Uropsilus gracilis. Next base: position 2,423 of record PVHY01021086.1, read on the forward strand.
TGGAAGGTGTGGAGACCAGTTCTGGCATGGAAGCTGGAGAGTGACACCCCAGTGGGTGACAGAAGCACCAAGAGTACTGAGGGGGGAGGGGGCGTTCCACTGGTGTCAGCTTTACGAAGAGTCCTCCTTGCTCCCTCCTTTCCTTGACACTTGCCCAGGGCTCAGTGTTCAGCCTGAAATGAAAGCTGGAACTGAGGAAATGAGGACGGGCAAAAGCAGGGTTATTAGTACCAGCACTGACCCCACGGATTCACATTCCAAGGCCAAATGCCCCTACTAGGAAGTTAAGGGTTTTTATAGACTTTACATGTTTTGGTGTTCCAGATGGGCTGTCATTGGGGTAGTACAAGGCCTTATGTGGCAAAGATAGAATGAAGAAGATTCAGGAGAAACTGGGCTACATAACCATAAACTGAATCAGTCAGTTATGTGTTGTTTATCTATAAGCCTAAGGCTGTATTTCTTAGGTCACTGTGCTTCAGCATATTCTATCATGCTTTCACCTGATCATTATGCTTCACCACCAAGCATGATTCCCTAGAACATCTATGCCCCACCCCCCCTCTCCCAGCACATAAGCCTCAGGGTCCTGGGAGAAAACCCTTTCACCTGGACAGAGAGTGATGAAGATGAGCAACAGTGTCCCAGTCATGTTGGAGGGTATCCTAGTGGATGAGGGGAACCTGATCAATGCCTTCTGGATGGAGGAAGAGCACCCCACTGCTTGTTGTCAGGTCTCAGGTCACCAGATGGGGGTGGGGAACTTCCCATGAAACATCCACTTGCAAAGGATCCCAAGTGCCAAGGGACCTTGGGCATCAAATAACCAGTCCTGAGGAGAAAGAATGTTGCCAAGCGTGAGATCTGGATTGCAGGGTGATGGAGATAGCACATGGGCGGGCTGCCTCTAAGAACAGAGATGAGATAGTAAGAGGAGGTGTAGGGTGGGAGGACCAGATCAGGATGTGGTTCTGAGGTTCAAGAAGATCAACTCTTTACCCAGAATAAACCACCAGGAGCCCTGGTGGGCTGGAAGCTGACCTACTTCCCTTGCCCTGGCCACCCTCCCCTTGACGCCATAGTGCCCAGGCCCATCCTTTCCATGTTTCCTTCCTTTCAGCTCAGCCCTCCTTCAGGGCACCTCTAATTCTACAAATGAGAGAATGGGAGAAGCCACAGACTCCTGGGGGTAGCCTGGGCTGGGGGGGCACTTAGAAGCTACCTTTGCAGATAAGTCCCCGTATTTCTCAGACCCACTGACCAGAGTGGTGGCACAGTGAGGGCAGTTGATAGAGAAGTTGGGTCTCAGTCAAATCTCCATGAAAAAAATATTTATCTCAGCCGGGCATGGTGGTGCATGCCTGTAAGTGGCAGCCTAGGAAATCGTGGCTGGGGCCAGGGATCACGGTTTGAGTACCACCGGGGGCATGTAGCGAGACCTAGTTCCAAAAAAATAGAGCTGGGCGTGGTGGCACGTGCCTGTAGTCCCAGCTACCTGGGAAGCTGAGGCTGGGGATTGCTTGAGTCTGTGGTACCCCGGGGAAACGTGAGCCTGCAGTTCCACGGGCCAAAATAGCGAGACCTAGTCTCAAAAAAAAAAAAAAAAAAAAAACTCCATGAAAAAAATATTACACTGCTGTGAAAGAGGTCTGCTTTTCCTGGTGCGTTCTGCACCCACTCGCCACTGCCTGATAAATCCACTTAATCCACCGCTGATAAATCCACATTATGTTATTCACTATTTAACAATTACATAAAAATGGCAAAGTATCCCGCGCACTGTGGCTCGTGCCTGTAAGCTGGGGCTAGGGACCGCGGTTCGAGTCCCGCTCGGGGAAACACATCGAGACCTAGTCCCAAAATACAGCTGGGCATGGTGGCACGCGCCTGTCATCCCAGCTACCTGGGAAGCTGAGACTGGGGATTGCTTGAGTCCCTGCTACCCCGGGCAACGTGAACCTGCGGTTCCATGGACTAATAGCAAGACCTAGTCTCAAAAAAAAAAAGAAAAAATATATATATAGCGAGATCTAGTCTCAAAAAAAAAAAAAAAAAAAGGATACCGGTTTGGAATCGGGCTGGGTTCAAGTGGCAAGTCCCCTACAAGCTAGTTACATAATCTTGAACAAATTATTTAGCATCTCTGAGCCACCTAGTCAACCAGGCAAGCTAGAAAGGACTGATTCAGCCATTCTTCAGTGAGGTGGCTGCCTCCTCGCGGCCGCCTCACCAGAGGTTTTGGATGGTATTCCGGTGGAAAGGCCAGTGCTGCCCCCTGCCGGCATGAGGAGGGGTGAATTCCAGTACACGCCCTATCCTACCTGGCTTCATCTCAGCACCCCATTCCCACTCAGTTAATGCGAAGAAAACTGTGTCTTTTATTCAATTATGAGAAGTCTCACAGTTTGGGGAGGTGAGTACCAGTGGGATGGAGGTTGGCATGGGCTACTGGCTTGAGGAGATAATGCCGTACTTTCACAGTGCACGTAATCTCTCAATAATGGTTGTGTCTCAGGGCAATACAGTTTAGAAGTCCAGTCTGCCTGATGTGTGGTCCTGGTTCCACCATTCACACATCTGTAAAATGGGAGTTGCATCTGTCGACTTGATGCCACTGGACTGGAGGTTCAGTACCTGCCAAGCCCCAGCTCCTCCCCAGTCCTGAGTGCTGATACCAATATTACAACTGCACCTGACCTCAAGGTATCTTGCTCACCTCAGCTTTTTTCTCCTCCCTCAGATTTCCAATATCCAGAAATGTTGTGGCTTTCAAAGACAGTACCTGGATTTGTTGTTGAAGTTCATCTAGAATAACTGGTGTGGATTCAAGAATCTTTTTAAAGAAATCTGAGGCCCTCGCCGGAATTGTAACCATCAGAATGGGGCCCGAGGCTAACCAGCTTAGTGAATGCAAAGATCTTTCAAAATAAACTTTGAAAGCCGGGCATGAAAGCATGTGCCTTCAAGCGCAAGCCTATGGAGCATGGCTGGGACTGGGAATCCCTTGAGTCTGCCTGTTCGAGACCCACCGGGGCAACATAGCAGACCTAGTCCCCCCCCAAAAAAATAGCTGGATGTGGTGGTGCGTGCCCGTAATCCTAGCTACCTGGGAAGCTGAGGCTGGGGATTGTTTGTGTCTGGTACCCCAGGCAACGTGAGTCTGCGGTTCCCCAGGCAAAAATAGAGAGACCTAGTCTCAAAGATAAATAAATAAACAAACAAATACATAAACAAACAAGTAAATAAACTTTGACCAGGGATTCAAGAGGAAGGGTAATAAATGGGAAAGTTGTGGAGTGCATACATTCATGGTGTGGTCTCACTTTTAACAATCTAGCTGGAGGGTGGTCAGGGGTGAAAACCCACTGAGAACTCTGAGCAGTAAAGGAGATAGAAACCTGGAATTCTAGCACAGTTAATCCATTCCTCTAGTTGTTGGTAGGTGAGATGTGGGTGACTCCTCCTGGCAAATCCTTATAAATTTTTTTCAACTAATTAACGGTTGCCAGGTTATACTTTGAGACTCTGATCACAACCTCTCTGCAGTTCTTGGCATCGGCGACTGCCATCTTTGGTCTCTCCTTGCTGTCGTCCCATTCTCTCGTCTCCTTCACATTCACCAAGAGTAGCACCTAACTCTGCAGGTTCCTCTCTACTTATTTCTACATCCCTTACCTTCCTGGAAATCTTAATGTAAATGACACTTTTAAACACTGAGCTATAATTATATGCAATAAAGTGCATCCATCTTAGGTGTACAGTTTTATGACTTTTAGCAAATAAATACATCCATGCAAACACTGCAGTTGAGATCATTTATATCACCAAAAAAATTTTCCCTGTACTCTTTTTTTGGTCAATCCCCCTCCCTCCCAGAAGCAACCACTGATTTATATCCCTGTAGATCAGTTGAGTCTGTTTTTTTGTGTGTTTTTTTTTTCTGTAAAAAGCTTTATTGTTTTTATTTGGTCCATGTCTTGGGAGAGCTCCAGGGCGGAAGCCTTGACACCAGTGGGAGAGAGGGGGTGCCATTTAGGTACTTCAAAGGCCACTGGGCTATGGAGAATTCTAATCGTGTTTGAGGGTGAGTCTTTCAAAGAGATACTCGCCCAGCCCAGGCTGGGGGCTGGCCACCCTGCGGAGGTTAGTCAGATGGTCGCCCATCTTCTTGAGCAGTTTCACCTCTTCATCAAGGAAATGGCTCTCCAGGAAATCACAGAGATGAGGGTCCACCGGAGAAGAACCAAGGGCATGCAAATCCAGAAGGGCCTGGTTCAGGTTCTTTTCCAGGACCACAGGAGCTTCCATGGCTTCCAGGGTTTTACCCCACTCATCTTGGGAAGGTTTCTGGACGTCCTGGAAGAGAGCCCGGCCGCCTCGCTGGTTTTGCATCTTCAAGAGTCGCTGTGCTCTCTCCCGCTTCTCGTCGGCCAACTCGCGGAAGAAGTGGCCCACGCCAGCCAGAGCCACATCGTCGCGGTCGAAATAGAAGCCCAGATAGAAGTAGGTACACGAAGCCCGCAGATGCAGGTTAACCAAGCGGTTGACAGCAGCCTCAACCTCGGTGGAGTAACTCTGACGAATCTGGGAGCTCCTGGCGGTCGTGCAGTATGGACCCAAGCCCAAACGGTTTTGGTTGGTCTGGGAGGAGGAGGGTTGTACAGAGGCTGGTTCCGCAGGTTGCGACTGGAGAAAAGGTTGGAAGGTTGTCGGAAGATGATAGAAGGAGCGTCTCGGGGTCTGTTCCGTCCAAACACTGTTGAAGCAAGAGACAGATCCACGGGAACTCCGGGCGTACTGTTGAATCTGTTATTCAAGTGCATGTAGTTTGCACTTTTGTATCTGGTTTCTTTCATTCTGCATAGTGTCTGTGCGATTCATCTACACTACCTGTGTCAGCATCTCAATCCTTGTTATTGCTGTGTGAAACCCCACCACATGGAGATCACACAACTTGTTTATCCACTCATCTGATGATGTACAAATGAGTTTTGTACGACTCTACATATATACATATGCTATGGTGGACAAGTCTGTTATGGACATCCTTGAAAACACCTTGCAAAATGACTTTTCACCCTCATAGTTTCACAGCAACTTCATGCCCTCCATTCCAGTCATCACCTTGACCCTATGACCTACACCTTGATCATATCACTTGTGGAAGTTCTATATGAACCTTACCTCTTCTTTCACAGAAACATAAGAGCCATTCAGGCCTGAGTCCTCACTGATGGCTGCACCCTCCACAAATACCTTCAACCACACTCCTGTTGGACTTTTTCTCACTCTCACTCAGCAACTTTTGAGCATCTACTGTAGGCTTACTTGGGTGATCCTGTCATAGACACAGTTCTGCTTTTTCTGTCCTGTCCCTAATATTTACAAGTACACCTCTTTCTTGAGATGAGTCCAAAATATCTAACTATTCTCTAGATAGCACCTCCAGAATGTTCCACTGTCTCCACCCAAAGACAGTTGGCCCCATATGCCCCGGTTTCAGTGAATGGAAATAGAATCCAGCAATCCCGTAAGGAAAATCCTGGAATTTATCTCTTGTGCCTTCTTTCTCAATTCCCCCATCCAAATGATCTCAAAATCCTGTACATTTTGCCTCTGAAATAGCTTGGTTATCTTTCTCTTCCCTCTCTCCATTCACCAACCCTCCATTCACCCCCCACCCCCACCCACCAGCTGTCTCCAGAAACTGAGACTCATCCACCCAGGTTACTGTTGCACTGAAGTGGTACCTGCCAGTCATGGCCAGGTGAGCAGGTCACAAAGTTCTCTGTCTCTCTGTCTCTCTCCCTCCCTCTCTCCCTCTCTCCCTCCCTCTCTCTCTTTCTCTCTTTCCTTCCCCCACTTCCCACTTGTACTTCACACACTGCTTTTTAAGGCCCTAGTCATCTCAGAATGAAAGTAGTACAATTGTTTTTCTAATAGTATGACTTCCCAGCATACACACTGTACACCTCCCTTGCTGAGTACCAGGGCTCATCCATCTAGTCTAATTTTTTTGAGTGCCTTTCTGGCTTTATCTCCCTTTTCTTAACCCTTATGTTTCTCATATCTCTATCAACAACTCCTTCTGTCTCACCATTTTTATTCATATCACTTATTTCTTCCCTATCTCTCAATTCACAACCACATCCCACATTCCATATCTCTCTACACATCTCTCTCTCTCTCACACACACACACATACACAGACTGATTATACTCTGACGCATTCATTCAACAAATATTTAGTGAGGGCCAGGCACAGTGGCACGTGCCTTTAATCACAGCCTCTGGGGAGTGAGACCAAGGCTAGGAATCACTTGAGTCCGGGTTAGAGACCCACCTGGGGCAACATAGCGAGACCTAGTCTCAAAAAATAGCTGGGCAGGCCAGACACCGTGGCTCATGCCTGTAAGCTTCAGTCTATGAAGCAAAGCGGTGGGGGCTAGGGATCGTGGTTAGAGTCCCGCCTGGGGTCCGTAGCGAGACCTAGTTCCAAAAAAATAGCTGGACGTGGTGGCGCGCTTCTGTCATCCCAGCTACCTGGGAAGCTGAGGCTGGGGACTGCTTGAGTCTGTGGTACCCCGGGCAACGTGAGTCTGCAGTTCCCCAGGCAACAAAGTGAAACCTAGTCTCAAAAAAAAAAAAAAAAAAAAAAAAAAAAAAAAAAAAAAAAAAAAAAAAAAAAAAAAAAAAAAAAAAAAAAAAAAAAAAAAAAAAAAAAAAAAATTTAATGAATACCTTTCATGTGAAAGAACATATTCTTTTCTTTGATTTTTCCCCTCTTTCTCCACATTCCCCCCCATCTCTTCCCATCAGCATACCTTTCCTCCACCCTATTCTCCCTCTACCCCATTTCTCTCTGAGAGAGAGTCATGCCTGTAAGCAGCAGCCTAGGAAGCTGCAGTTGGGGCCAGGGATCTTGTTTTGAGTTCCCAGAAAATAGCTGGGCGTGGTGGTATGCACCTATAATCCCAGCTACCTGGGAAGCCGAGGCTGGGGATTGCTTGAGTCTGTGGTACCCTGGGCAAAGTGAGTCTGCAGTTCCACAGACAAAAATGGCGAGACCTAGTCTCAAAAAAAAAAAGCATATTAGGAAAGAAAATTTGAAAATTCGAAGAAACTACATTTGATTTGAAGAAGCTAGAAAATGAGCACAGGCTAACCAAAAAAATCAAAGAAGGAAATAATTAGGATAATTTAGATATTAATGAATTTAAAAAATCAAAGAGACAATAGAGCAGAAAATAATTGTATATTTACAGCAACCGCTGATATTAAAAGCCTCTGGCCAAACTGGTTAAGCAGAAAAATGAGAGAAAGGGCACACACACACTAAGCAATTTGAAGAAAATAGAATGTTAGATATAGTAGAAATTTAGATTTCAAATTTGATAAGATTAGTGATTTTTCCAGAAATATATATGGCCAAACTAAAGAGAAAAAAAAGAACCTGAAATATACACACACTGAAGAAGTTGTTGTTAAAAACTGACTTACCAAAAGGAAATTATCAATAGAGATCATTCAGTCATAGAACCATAAACTAGAGATCAGAAGACAAGAAATGTTTCTCTTGAAATATGAAAATGGTATTTCATGAGATTAATGTAAGCTGGATAACAAAGTCAGGCAAGGATGATTTGAGAAAAGAAAATCATAAAACAATCTTACTCATGAACATAAAAATAAAAAACCTCAATAAAAATATTAACAAACCTCAGCCAAAATTGACCAAGTAATATAAAACAACTTAACCAAACAGTCTTAATCCTAGGAAAACAATTCACTATTCCTGCAGTTCTGGATTCCTATTCATACAATTCACAGCAGTAAGAGATTAAGGAGGCTAATGCATAGGACCATCTCAGTAAAAACAGTAAAAGCATTTCACAAATGAACAACCACTCATATTAAAAACAGAAGAAAAAAGCCAGCAACAAGAAGACATTGATAAGGCCAGGCATGGTTGCGCATGCCTATAAGCGGCAGCCTAGGAAGCCAACGCAGGACCAGGGATCGTGGTTTGAGTCCTGCCAAGGGCAGGGAGTGAGACCTAGTCCCCCCAAAAAAATAGCTGGGCTTGGTGGAGTGTGCCTGTAATCCCAGCTACCTGGGAAGCTGAGGCTGGGGATTGCTTGAGTCTGTGGTACCCCGGGCAACGTGAGCCTGCGGTTCCACAGGCAAAAAGAGTGAGACCTAGTCTCAAATAAATGAATGAATGAATGAATGAATGAATGAATGAATGAATGAATGAATGAATGAATGAATGAATGAATGAATGAATGAATGAATGATTTTTTAAAGTCTTACCAAAAAATGAAGAAAAAGAAGACATTGATAAACCCCAAATGAGCATGGACTGGCTGCCCAATGCAAATCTAAAACTACAAACCATCAAGCACGATATGCCATTTACCAGGAACACAGTCCCTCATTCAACAAATGGACACAGTCACAGAAAAAGAAGAGACAAATGAACTCAACATAAACCAACAAAGAACAATGAGAGAGGAGACCAAGTGAACATAAGAGGTGTCGGTTGGGGGAGGAAGGGAAGCCATTCCAGTTAACCATTTACCTATGTAAGAAACTACTAAAGGAATTTAATTTTAATAAATAGAAAAAAAAACAGAAAAGAAACTCTTTACAACAGCCACACATGATTTCTAAAATTAAGGATGTATATATGTTCTATGTCTCTGTTCACCTATGAAAGTCAATATTTGCTATGGAAATATCTTGTATTTTTCTTCTGAATCCTCCCTCCTGCTCTCATACATACACTGTTGTGGCTTATCAACTCTTCTCTGAAGCCCTACTGGGATTTCTTGTGTGTGTCCTAAAAAAGAACACTGCTGAAGATCGATACTGAATTTTTTTTTGTCTTCCAATTCATGATGGAATGTGAGGGCCACAGCTTTCACCCACTTTTTACAATATATTTCTGGTGTGTATATTATGTTGCTTTTTAAAAAAATCTTTGTCTTACAACTAATTGAACAGGAGCTTTGCTTTTCTCATTACTCATATTGAAGTGAGCTATATTTTCCTGAACTATTAGCAGGAGGATCTTGGAGGAAGAGGAGGAGAAGACAATCAAGATAGCTTTCCAGACTTCAAGTTCCTCTTCTTGCCCCAACAAAGAATTAGTTCTTATAAAGTTGGCTTCTTTGTTTGCCCCTAATTTTTTTTTTTTTTTTTTGAGACTAAGTCTCACTCTTTTTCCCCATGGAACCACAGGCTCACGTTGCCGGGGGTACCACAGACTCAAGCAATCCCCAGTCTCAGTTTCCCAGGTAGCTGGGATTACAGGCACGCGCCAACATGTCCATCTATTTTTTGGAACTAGGTCTCACCACGATGCCCCAGTGGGACTCAAACCTCGATCCCTGGTCACTGCCGTGACCCATAAAGCTATCGCTTACAAGCACACGCCACCGTGCCCCATTGCAATGTTAAATTTTATGTGGGTTCTTTGGGGGGGGTTGCTTGTTTTTAATTATAGGAACTAAATGTTACAGTTTATTCCATCTTCATGATTACAGACTTTACAAGGCAGAGCAGGGTGCATAAGCAAGGTAAATAAAGCAACATTCCTCCCCTTCCTCCCTCAGGTAACCAGATACAGCATTTTGGCATTTTTATGATACACGGGTTGACTTCATTCATTCATTGAGTTGACCTGAAAGCTGGCAATAGCTAATCTTTACAATTTTGGATCTTCCTCCATAATTATTGAAGGGATCTTAATTCTGGAACTACACAGTGAACTCTAAAATGTGTTTCTTCTTGAAACTCTAGTGTTAATCTGGTATCTGACACCTCGTTAAGGCAGGGAATTGTCTGTTAAAAGCTGCTTTCCTCTTAGATAACCCAGTGTACCAACCATCTTAGCCATTAGGTAATTATATAAAAATAAAACTGTGACCAGGAGTTGTGGCACACGTTTATAATCCATGCTCTGGAAGGCAAGAGGCAATGATCACTTGAGTTTGTGGGTTCGAGACTACCCCAGGCAATATAATGAGACCTGGTCTCAAAAAAGCCACTGTGGCGGGTGCCTATAATCCCAGCTACCTGGGAGGCTGAGGCTTGGGATCACTTGAATCCATGAGATCAGGACTACCCCAAGCAACATAACTAGACCTAGTCTCAAAAGTAAATAAATAAATAAAGATACAACAGTGCTCCTAAGCATTGATTGAAATCATTGTGCTGGGTCCCTTTTCAGTTCATTAGCTTCCTGAGAGATGTGCTAACCAATTGCTTCCACACACATTGTCCCCAGTACCATGTTCCTAATGTCCTTTGCGACATAACTCATGAGTTCAGGTGATCCTGACAGACTTATTTACATGTTTTTAAAATGTGTTTTTAAAATAATTTATTTATAGATGTATTTCACATCTTTGTATTCCCCAGGGCTCACCCACCACCTCCCCTCCCTGACCTTCCCACTCCTGCTCAAGTTGTGTACTTTAGCTTGGTTGTTAGCTTGTTTTGACTTTTCCTCCTGACCTTTTGTTTGTTTTTCCTATGTCCCATGTATTAGTGAAACCATTTGGAGTCTGTCTTTTTCTTTCTGACTTGTTTCTGCTAATATGATTTCTTCTAGGCCCATCCATGTTATCTCAAATTTGTCAAATTTGTCATTTTTAATTGATGAGTAATATTCCATTGTGTATATATACCACATCTTTTTCATCCATTCATCTGTTTGGGGACATTTGGGTTGTTTCCATGTCCTTGCAATTATAAACAGTGCTACAATAAACATCTGAGTACAGGTGTCCTTTTGTATAAGTATTGAGGTCTTCTTTGGGTAGATTCCCAGAAGAATGGTTGCTGGGTCAAATGGTTGTTCCATTTTCATTAGTTTGAGAGTCCTCCACACTTCTTTTTACAGTGTCTGGAAAGTGTCTGTTTACATTCCCACCAGCATTGTAAGAGTGTTCCTTTTTCTCTGCATCCATGCTAGCACTTGCTGTTGCCCATTTTTTTATGTGGGCCATTCTTACTGGTGTAAGGTGGTATCTCATTGTGGTTTTGACTTCATGCAAGATATATTTAAATCTGATTCAAGACCTAGTAATGTAACTGTAATCCCAAGAAATCATTAAATTTCAACATGTTCAGTTCTTGCAAGATGCCAGAGCAAGAAATCATCTCAAAACAATGAGTGATTATTCATCATCTTTTATAAGATATAAACAAAAATCCTCCCTTCTAAATGCCACACCAGATTGATGGTTATCTTCATAATCTTAATCCACAAAATCCAGAGTTCCTCCATTTCCTCATCTAAGTCAGAAAAAGGTCTCAGGCTTTTCTTTGTCATGGCTTATGAACTCCAGTGCTTCAGTGGGATTTCCTCCCTTATTGCTTTCTGAACACACTGCTGGTGGCACTGGAAAAGTTTGGTGCAAGGGTTCCCTGCATCAGCTCCTGGAGGATCAGCTCCAGGATGGAAGTGCTGATCACACTAGGGTTCATATTGGTATGTGACTCTCCTACACTTTGGGGCAGGTGCGGCTCACTCCAAGTTTTAAATGTTATGTGTTAATTGGTACAATTTGGTAGGTTGGTTTTTGGGTCTGAGTATGCTCAAAAATGTTTCCATTTAAATTAGTGTTAATTAAGCTAGGCATGGTGGCGGCCTGTGCCTGTACGTCGCGGCTGGGACTGGGGGTCACAGTTCGAGTCCAGCCCAGGCAACATAGCAAAACCTAGTCCCCCCCCCAAAAAAAATAGCTGGGTGTGTTGGTGCACGCCTGTAATCCCAGCTACCTGGGAAGCTGAGGCTGGGGATTGCTTGAGTTCATGTTGCCATGGGCAACATGAGCCTGCGGTTCCATGGGCAAAAATATCAAGACCTAGTCTCAAAAATAAATTAATTAATTAATCAATGTTAATTACATCTTTGCTTTACACCACTTTGGCTCAGGAAAGATTCCCTAAGATACTCTTTCAGATAGAAGGGGAAACCTGTACTCAGTCTGTTCAGTCAGCTCTGCTCCCAGCTTTCCTCTCCCCCAAAGGAAACACTTCTTGTAAGGGCAAGGTAGGTGAGTCTGCTACAGTTCTACGGGGCTGCAACCCAGAGGCTCCAAGCCTGGCTTTGTTTCCTCAAGTTGTCTCAGGGAGAACCACTGGTTAACCCCAGTGCCTGGTGCCCCAGTGCCTGATGCACATACCTAGGGGACCTTTTGTTCATCTATAATAAGTAGAACTGCAAACACCCATTTCTCCCCAGTTCCCCATGTTCCCTACATATACACATATGCACATTGTATCCATCAGGGTCCTTACATCTGCAAGAGCAACAAAATAGATCAACATACTGGTTAGGAAGAAAGAATACTGAAGACAGATTACCAGTGGCCGATCTTCTCACCATTAGCATCCAGGCCTTGTTTTATTATGAAATTATCATATGTGGCGTTAATCACAAGGGAGTAGGAAGGCTGGACAAAGTGAAGATTGCATACAGTAATAATCAGGAGGGGTTAAAAAATGTTATTGGATTTTCTAGCTTTAGGGAGTGAGTTTGCTGCTCAGGCATTGCCACCAGATATTCTAATTGACTCCTGCTCGTGGTCTCAGTCTTATCAGCAAGGCAATATATTGATTGATCCCAGGGGTCAATGCTGGTAGGAATGCAGTTCCCCAAGGCTAGGGTCTGAATTAGGTTCCCAGGACTTGGTGGTCTCTCAGATGCATGCTCATTGGTCCAGGGCAATCAAGAGTTTTGCTCCTGCTTACTCAAATGAGAACTGAAATCATTGCCAATTGTTCTGATTTGCTATGAATTCCTTTAAAAGCCCCACAACAACAGGAAACAGGACCCTCAAATTAGGGTAACTTGAGTGACAATTCATTTAGGAAAGTGAGTACAGGGGAGTTGCAAGGGATATGGTCACTCCAGGTTCTATGTGATGAAGGTGTGGGGAGAAGGAGCCTTGTTCATTTTGAGCCATGAATGTCTTTGAAATTCTAGTAAAGCATTATTACATACAAAAACATATATAACAAAATCATATTGAGTGCTAGTGAGCAAAATATTAATAAATGTTGCAATAGAATGAAGCATGTACTTCTTTATTGATGATGATAAAACATGGGACATTTAAATTGCAGGCAAGTTGAAGCTAGATTTTCATAAAAAGAAACATAGTGCAAACAATTTTGTAGCTTGACTTAAATTTTAAACCATGAAGTGATCTTTGACAAGGCAAGGCAAATGTTGGGTGTGACGAAAGGAGATATATTTTTTTCTCTTCAAAGTTCACAGGCCAACTGAAATCTATTCCCTGGAAGACTATGGAGCAGGTGGCCTGGCCAGGAGTGCTGCCCGCCCCTGGGTGGAGGCTCAGCCAGCCTGAAGTGACTTTGTGGGAAGGTAGCCAGAAAAATGAATGCCCTCTACTTAGTTCTTCCCTCCTGCTATTTTACTGCCAGGCCTCCACCAGCCAAAACCATCAGGAAGCCAGAGGTGTCCTTGATGTGGTCTACGCAGAGCAGCCTCCTGGACCAGAGAGCAGAGTGGGAGAGGAGAAACAAGGGGCAAACAGAAGATACCCTGGCACACACAAGAGCTTTCCGGTCAATGTCTTTCCCACAAGGAACACTCCATGGGGCCTGATTCCACCCAGCAGCTCCCTTGAGGAGTATGAAATCATAACAAGGGCCCTTAGCAACACAGTGCATATTCCACAGGGACTTAACTCTCCTGGGGTTTGAGTAACTCGGATGTCTCTCCCTGACTGCTTGGCACTCCCCGACTATGGCCTCAGTCTCCCTTTTTCTGCCTTCCAGCCTGAGCTGCCCCAACACCTACTGGCCCCTGCTTAAACTGTGTTGATCCCTTCAACCATGGTTCAATGAGCCCTGTAGGCTCAGGAGTCACTCTATATCTGTGAGGCAGTGGCCCTCAAACTTGAGTATCAGCACACTAGTTCAGGAGTGATTGTTGGGCCCACCCTGGGGTTTTCTGACTGCAGGTCTGGGCTGGGGCCCAACCATGTGCCTTTCTAACTTGTTTCCATATGATGCTGGTTGGGAGGATCCCTGGCTGGGGAACTGGAAAGATATGTTTCTGCATATCTTTACTCAGATTTAGGTTTTGCAGTCTGTCAGTTAACTGCTTCCCTTATTTGCAAGTTCTCAGTGGATTCCTTGTTGTGGCCCCCTATGGACCCTAGAGGAAGCTCTCTGTCCAGGCTTCCTGCTGGTTTGGCTGGTGGAGGCCTGGCAGTAAAATAGCAGGAGGGAGGAACACCTCCTTAAAGCCCTGATGTGTGCTAGCACTCTCTGTAACCAAGTGGGCTGGGAGACATCTCCATGCTCCTCTGTTCCCAAAGGCTTTCCCAACATCTCTGCTTAGATGGAGTTTCTTTCTCCACCCACTTTCCAGAGCAGCTAGAACTCTATCCCAGGAAGTTTCTCTGAGCATCTAAGTTCTAGCTCACCATGGTGACCTTCCAAACCATGTGGAGGAAAGACCACCCCATAAGGCAATCATGCTTCCCTAAAAGCCACAGTCTCCTGGCAGCCTAGCAGTAGATCTCTTCTCTGGTTCCCCTTGGACACCCAGCTCCAGATGCACAGGTCTCCCTGCTGCATGACAAACACTCAATATCAGAACTTTGTGCTGCTGCTCCCTGTGCCTGAAAAGCTCTGCTTCTTTTGAACCTCATGGCTTGATCCCTCACCTCCTTGAAATTTGGGCTCAACTATCACTTCCTCACCCTATTTAAAACTGCAGCCCACGGGGCATGGTGGCACATGCCTGTAAGCGGCAGCCTAGGGGCCACGGGCCGGAGCCAGGGACCACAGTTCGAGTCCTGCCTGGGGCACGTAGTGAGCCCTAGTTCCAAAAAAATTTAGCTGGGCATGGTGGTGCATGGGAAGCTGAGGCTAGGATTTCTTGAGTCCGTGGTACCATGGGCAACGTCAGTCTGCGGTTCCACAGGCAAAAATAGTGAGACCTAGTCTCAAAAAAAAAAAAATTAACAGTGCATATACTAATGGCACCATTGACAAGATACACACACAGCCTGTATAAAGCAGTTCCTGAGGAAGGAGACTGCTTAGAGTTCTTGCAGATTCTAGACTCTCACTACTGCAAAACAACTTAAAAACTAAGTCCTCATTCCATTCTCAGAGGGCAAGTTTGGGAGCCTTGAATGGATCAAGAGAGTGTATGGAAAAGCTATGGAAAAAGAACCTTAAGCTGATCATCTGTTAAACTGATGATCCTTTATGCAGATTCAGATAATCAATCAGGACCCATCCAAGACTAGTCACCCTGACTCATCCATTGGAGTATAAATAGAGCATTGAGGACCCTCACTTTTTGTAGCAGACCCCTCCTGTCTCACCCACTGTTTCCCTTAGCAGTGATTTCAACAATCTGCCTGTTTCCGATTTCTTTTAGCTAGTGGAGAACATAAAAAGCAAGAAGGTCTTTTGCAGGGCATGGTGGCTCATGTCTATAAGCAGCAACCTAGGAAGCCACGGCGGGGACCAGGGATCATGGTTTGAGTTACACTCAGGGCAAAGCAGCGAAACCTAGTTCAAAAAAATAGCTGGGCATGGTGGTGCACACCTGTAATCTCAGCTACATGGAAAGCTGCCGGGTACAGTGGCTCGTGCCTGTAAGCTTCAGCCTATGAAGCGGCTGGGGCTAGGGATTGCGGTTCAAGTCCCACTTGGGGCAACACAGCGAGACCTAATCACAAAAAATAGCTGGGCGTGGTGGCGCACACCCGTAATCCAGCTACCTGGGAAGCTGAGGCTGGGGATTGCTTGAGTCTGTGGCACCCCGGGCAACATGAGTCTGCAGTTCCATAGGCAAAAATAGTGAGACCTAGTCTCAAAAAACAAAACAAAACTGCAGCCTATCCATAGCACTTGCTAAACCCCTCCCCTTCTTAGTTTTTCTCCAAATACAACACTGCCCCCACCCCTCACTTGGGGGTCTGTCAGTCTTCCCAATGAAGCTGTCCATGAGAAGAATTTATATTTGTTTCAGTGGGGTTAGAAACATGCCTGGCATACAGTAAGTGCTTAATAAATATTTGCTGAATGACTGTTTAAATAAAGAAATTAATTCTCCCACAAGCACAGCACATTGGGAGAGCAGGGTTGCTGCTGTCTCTGCTGGAGAAGAGGGAGCAGCAATAATGGGAAGAAGTCAGAGTCCCCGCTGATATCTCTCCCCACCTGCCAGGGTCAGGGAGAGGGCAGTGAGAAGTGAAAGCTGGAAGTTGTAGAAGGGAAATCGGTGGGAGGGAGAGAATAAGTGTCTGTATTTCCTGGAGCCAGAGTGAAAGGAGGTCTGACAGGGGATTTGGATAAGAATCAATCAGTGAGGGGACAAGCTGGTCTCACCTCCCCTAGAAGCAACTAGCCAAACAGAGCAGCCAAAGGCATAAAGGCTGTGCTGGGGAGAAGGAGAGGGACAGGGAGGGG
Source organism: Uropsilus gracilis (assembly GCA_004024945.1). NCBI lineage: Eukaryota > Metazoa > Chordata > Mammalia > Eulipotyphla > Talpidae > Uropsilus > Uropsilus gracilis. The sequence goes on from PVHY01021086.1 coordinate 18,899, forward strand.
ATCACAGAAGCTATCAGAAGCTATTCACCCAGCCATTCCACTGAACTCACAGTGGTACCCAGGCATGCATGCACACAAGCACATACACACACTCCCTGACTCTTGTATCTACAAAGGCTGTCTCTTTCAAGCACCACTTCTAGTTCCTCCAAAGAATCTACTTAAATTCTCAAGCTCCAGAGCTCTGTAGATTCTAAGAAAGATTTCAAAGGAGATAAGGAGAGTTACATGCATAGGCAAAGCAAACAAATTCAATAGGTCCTTAGACATTTCCAATTTCCAAGTGCTTCTCTGGAGCTGTTGCAGGATTGGGATGAAGTTTCTCTCCCTTTGCAGACCTTGCACCCATCCTGCCCCTCTTCCAGAGCTGCCAGCAGACTTCAGATTCTTCCCCCATCTTCAGTGCATCCCTTCTTCCTCAGCAGCTTCCCACACACACACCACCCCACTCCCCACCCCCCCACCCCGCAAATCTTCATGAACCATGAACCATGACCAAATGCAAGGCCATAGAGTTACCTGCACCTCTGGACCTGTTTGAAGACCATTTGCCCCTAAGAAGAAATGCTCCTGGGATCTTACTGCTTCCCCCACACCTCCCAATGCTTCTCTAAACATTTCTTTCAGGCATAGGTTGCACACTCTAAAGAAGAATTTGGGAAGGCATTATTCTCCCATCTGCATTCTTTACTGGCTCCCCCTTCTTTCTGGGGTGCTGGTGTCAGCAGAAGTTGATGGGGAAGTGGTGCCTGGAACAGAAAGGAGGGGGGATGAGGGGAAAAGGGAAGTTTGTGAGACAGACCTCTGAAGAGGCTGGTGGGAAAGAAGAGTCGCCAGACACAGACCTCCAGCTCGGCTAGTCTTCACCAGAGTCTGCTGAACTATGAGCCAAACCAAGGATTTACAGGGTAAGGAAGATGGAATAGGCTGAAATTTAAAATGGGAGCAAGGAGTTGGATAGCTGGAAGCTGGGAGGGCTGTTATCTGGTCTACAAGGGCAGAACTGTGGATGGTCTTGTGCTGGGTGTGGGGGTGAGGAGAGGAAGCAGGGTGGGTGATGAGGATACACTAACCTTTGTGCCCCTCAGGAGGAAAAGCTTTTGGGCTGCTGAAGGCCCAGCAGGAAGAGAGACTAGATGAAATCAACAAGGTGAAAGGAACAACGAAGGGGGTAGGACTTGGGGGGAGGGGACCCTGTACCCCAGAGCCTACCCTCTCACTTTCCCCCCACAGCAATTTCTGGATGATCCCAAATACAACAGTGATGAGGATCTGTCTTCTAAACTGGAAGCCTTCAAGAGTGAGAGAAAAACTGTGGTGGGGGGGGATTAGGTGGGGGTGCAGAGGTTTGGGGGTCTGTGGATTGTTGAGGTTCTGTGGAGGGCTGGGCTTTCCTAAGAACTGAAAGGAGACATCAGAGACAAAAAGTTTACAGTTATGAGAAGAGAAGTTGCCTCTTTTGCTCCCCAGGTTGTAGTCCCCTTCTCTGGCCAGTCCCTCCCAGCACCCCATCTAGTTCCCATAAAAGAGCCTCTTAATACCTTAACAGAGCGCCTTAACTTCCTAATCTCCACTTCCTCTGCCTACCCCACCTCCTCCTCCTCCACCCCCATCTCTCTCCCGTCCACTTAGTCTACAACCTTTTCTCTGCCTGTGACCCTCAGCTAGAACTTACCCCTTTCTTTCACACAGAGAAATACATGGAGTTTGACCTGAATGGAAACGGGGATATAGGTGAGAAAAAGGGTGACTTGAGGTGATGTACAGACCCAACAAGAGGGCACTCTCTCCTATAGCCCTGTTATAGGGTTTGGGAATGGGCCTAATGGACCCACCTAACAGCAGGACAAAGGGGAGGATGGGAATGTGAAGGTGTGAGAGAATGGGGTGGGAGGACCACACCCTCTTCAATTTCCATTTGCTACCTCCAGATATCATGTCCCTGAAGCAAATGCTGGAGAAACTTGGGGTACCTAAAACTCACCTGGAGCTAAAGAAATTAATCAGTGAAGTGTCCAGTGGTTCGGGAGATACTTTTAGCTACATGGACTTTCTCAGGATGATGTTGGGCAAGAGATCAGCCATTCTAAAAATGTAAAGTTCCAGTTTTCTCCCCATCCCCACCTCCATCCCTGGGCTTACCTTCTCGTATTACTTAGCATTCACCATCCTTTGAGGGACACTTCCAAGGTGCTATACCCATCCATGTTCCTGGTCCCCACACCCATGCTCCTTCCTATTCCTCCTCCCACCCTCCCAAACCCCATTCTCTCCTGGACATTAGTCTAAGATTTATTCTCTTGAGAGAACTACCCCCAATTCTTGTGTCTTTTGCCATCTCAACCAGGATCCTGATGTATGAGGAGAAATCAAGAGAACAGGAGAAGCCAACAGGTCCACCAGCCAAGAAAGCGATCTCTGAGTTGCCCTGAGTTGATTTGTCAGGGGGAGATGTAGGATTGAAGAGGTTTTTAAAGACCCCAATATGGAAAAGAAGACAATTGTGAGCCTGAGTTCAACTAAATTAAATAAATTATCCTTCTCCTTGATCAAGTCAGTTTGCTCTCTATTTTGGACAATTTTTTCCCTCTGGGAAAAAGTGGAGCATTTTTGAGGGAAGGGCAGCAAGGATTTGCCCAGATGAGCAATCCATTAATAATTTGATAGTGTCCAATATAGCAAATAGTATTGTGCACAAGGGGGATTCCAGGTGTATATGAGTCCTAACCTAAAAGAATTTAAGTGGTATGAAAAACATGTACAGACAAAAAAATCATCCAGGCTCATGGTGAAGAATAAAGATTAACTTAAACCAACATTTGCTATTACTGCAAACCTTATGACCTCAGCAAATCACTCAGCATCTCGAGTTTTTCATTGGAAAATGGAGATAATATGGTCTGTCTTGCAGAGCCTGACATATCATAAGCCCTCTTAGTGTCTAAAACTTGAATAATATTCAAGTGGCTTAATGGAAGGTTGTGCAGATGAAAGAATTACTGTCATTGGATCAAGAATTCACAGTACTGTAAAACCTGATAATCTGTGTTAAATGAGTTGCCAAGGTCTTTTTGGTGGAACAAGCTACAGAAACTGAGTCTAATAAAGGAAAACATTGTTCTGGGATGATACCACCTACATTCCTTGAGAGCAGATACCAGGTGGTCTTGGAGACCACCTTGGGGGTGGTCTTGCTTCCTGGGTGACAGAAAGGGTTAAGCAGCCAAGCCAGGCAGGAATCTAAATGCTCCCAGATGTTGACTGATGCTATCCCAGACCTTCACTTTTCTGAGTGGCTCAGATGAGTGAACTTCAACAACTCTTATTTACTGACCACTACTTCAGATTGCTGCCTCCCTGGAAAAAAAGTTCAACTGGCCCAGCTTGATAATATATACTAAGGACAGACAAGGCTATATTGGCCCTTTCCAAGTGTGAAATCAGGGAGATATGCTGGTTAGCATCCCATAGAGTACTATGGGAGTTATACAGAACTTCAGAAGAGAAAGAGATCACTGAGAGTTGAACAAAATATCTGAAAATATCAAAATTAGTAACTAATCTTTATTGCATACCCACTATATACGAATGCCCTTCTATTTTTTTTTCTTTTTCTTTTGAGACTAGGTCTTGCTATTTTTGCTCGTGGAACCACAGGCTCTTGTTGCCCGGGGTACCACAGACTCAAGCAATCCCCAGCCTCAGCTTCCCAGGTAGCTGGGATTACAGGCGCACGCCACCATGCCCAGCTATTTTTTGGAACTAGGTCTCACTACGGGCCCCAGGCGGGACTCGAACCGCGATCCCTAGCCCTGGCCACTTCATAGGCTGAAGCTTACAGGCATGAGCCACCATGCCCAGTCTACGAATGCCCTTCTAAATGCTTTTTGTATGTTGATTCATTTAATTTTCATAACCACCCTGGTGACACCAGAAAGATAAAAAGGATTTGGGGTTTAAATAATTGATTCACTCAGGATAAGTAAATTGGGTTATAGTTACACAATGAAATATTATACACAGCATATTATACACAGTAATGAGGATGAAAAAACTATAATTTTGTGCACCAGTGTGATTTCATTACTACAATATTGAGCAAAAGATAGAAATAAACCTCAACCGTATACTTCTATCTGTATAAGGTACAGAAATGGGTAAAATTAATATATGTTGTTAGAAAGCAGGATAAGTTAGCCTTGAGAGAGGACAGAGACAAGAAGAGAATCTGAGGGCTGCTTCTGGGGCGGTGTTCTTAGTTATATGTTCTGTTCAGTTTGTGAAAATTAATAGACATGTACATACTTATATATGTATGTTTAAAAAAAAATTTTTTTTTTCACATTTGTATTGTTGTATTGTACCCCTAACTCCTCAACCCACCCTCACTTTCCTCCTTTTCCCCTCTGGTCACGCCAACTCCTCTCACTGCCAGATGTTGGTCCAAGTCTGGCTCACTGGTTCTTCTTTTTCTGGAACTATTTCCATTTCTCCTGGGTGCAGACTTTCACTCCTGGACAGCAACAGATGAGGCTGCTCGGATCTCCAGGAGTAGCTGAGGTAGATAGTCAGGCCGAGCATGTTGGGAACTTGTAGGGCAGATGTGGTACACTTCTGCAGGATCCTTTCTGGTGTCTGTCACCTGTTGCTGGATCTGTGCCATACAGTTCTGATATCTGGGTTTGTGAATCCAACTCCCACCTGCTGATGGAGGCATTACCTGTTGGGGCAGACTTTCCCAGGTGGTTGGTCCAGCCTCTCTCCTCTCTCCTGTTAGTGGTTCTGCTATAGGGCCATAGCCAATCATTGTGGCTTTCTTCCCCCATTGATTGGTAAAGGAGGTGGCTTTCACACTGAATGTTTTTAAAACATTTTACATGTTCATAGACTACATTTTGATAAAATAATTTTTTAGAACTTGAAAATATAATTTTATTTTATTTTTGTTACAATCAAAACAAAACCTACAAATACTCGGTTCCAGGATTTTCTCCAACTAACCAACAGTTGATTGGTAATGTCAGAGTAATATAACTGCCATGCTAACAAGCTAACTTTATAAGAAGTCTAAGTGAAGCATTGAACTAGGAAAATAACCAGAAATGTGTGAAGAGTTCACTTGAAACTTTTAAAGTCTTCTTTTAAGACAGGCACAGTTGGTACGTGCCTGTAAGCAACAGTTTATGGAGTCGCAGCAGGATCTGGGGATCGTGGTTTGAGTCCCACCCAGGGCAACACAGAGAGACCTAGTCCCAAAAAATAGCTGGGCGTGGTGGCACGTGCCTGTAATCCTAGCTACCTGGGAAGCTGAGGCTGGGATTGCTTGAGTCCATGGTACAATGGGCAACATGAGCTTGTGATTCCATGGGCAAAAACAGCGAGACCTAGTCTCAAGCAAGCAAACAAATAATTAAAAATAACTCTTAGTAAATAAAAAGTACAATTGAGCAAATAATTTTTCCTTAATGAGACCTAGGTGGCATTTTCCAGCTATAAAAATTACTACATGAAAAATTACACAGAAGGCCGGGCATGGTGGCTCGTGCTTGTAAGCTTCAGCCTATGAAGCGGCCGGGGCTAGGGATCGCGGTTCGAGTC
>PVHY01021087.1:0-24500 GCA_004024945.1 Uropsilus gracilis
CTTGTTGCCCGGGGTACCACTGACTCAAGCAATCCCCAGCCTCAGCTTCCCAGGTAGCTGGGCTTACAGGCGTGCGCCACCATGCCCAGCTATTTTTTTGGAACTAGGTCTCGCTACAGGCCCCAGGCGGGACTCAAACTGTGATCCCTAGCCCCAGCCGCTTCATAGGCTGAAGCTTACGAGCTACCATGCCCGGCCTTGACTTGCAAATCTTAAGTGAAAAAAGATGAGGCCTATAAACGTGCTTATCGTATGCTTCCTTTTCAGAGGTTGACATACACTTTGCAGCATCAAATTCACTATTTATTTATTTGTTTTTAGAAACTAGGTCTCATTATGTTGCCCGGGATAGTGCCAAACCCGCAGACTCAAGTGACCTAGACTCAGCCTCCCAGGTAGCTGGGATTACAGGGTGCGCCACCATGCCCAGCAAATTCACTGTTTTCAAGTATACAATTCAATGATCTTTAGTGCTTTAGCCACATTGTAATTAATATGCTTCTTTTTGTATTTCCCTCCTTTTGAGAAGAAGTGAAATAAAAGATATTTGATAGCTATAGTTACATGTCATTTTAGATAGGAGTGTAGATCTTCGAAAGAAGTGATAAGGCCGGGCGTGGTGGTACATGCCTGTAAGCAGCAGCCTAGGAAGCTGTGGCAAGGGCCAGGGATCGCGGTTCGAGTGCCGCTGGGGGCACGCAGCCGAGACCTAGTTCCAAAAAAATATAGCTGGGTGTGGTGGTGTGTGCCTGTAATCCCAGCTACCTGGGAAGCTGAGGCTGGGGATTGCTTGAGTTTTTGGTACCCCGGGCAACGTGAGCCTGCAGTTCCATGGGCAAAAATAGAGAGACCTAGTCTCAAAAAAAGAAGAAAAAGAAAGAAGTGGTAGATGAATAAACCAAGGCCTAAAAGAAATTACTTCTGAGGGAGGGAGGGGCAAAGCATCAGGGGCAGTGATGGAAGCCATTCATTTTATCTTGACTTTGGAACTGCTATTGACCACATGTTCGTGTCTCTTCAGAATTCTTATGTTGAAGTCCTAATGTCGGTAGCTCTAGGGAAGCAATGAGTTTAGATGAGGGTGTGAGGGTGGGATGTGGGATTAGAACCCAATGAGAAGAGGAAGAGACAGGAGCACTCAGTCTGCTGTGTGAGGAACAGCAAGAAGGCAATGAGAGGCCTATCAGCCAGGCAGAATGCCTCACCAGTGAGTAATTCTTTGGCCAGCATCTTGATCTTGGATTTCCCAGACTTTAGAAACACGAGAAAGTAAAATTCCCATTGTTTAATAAGTCTTTTGGTCTATGGTATTTTGTTATGTAACCTGCAGTGACTAAAACAAAAACGCTGCAAATATCTTATATCTTTAAAAAATTAGAATTAAATAAAAGCGAAAAAGTATTCCTAAGAAATAGAATAAATGAATCTGATATGTACTAGATGGGCAGCACACAACTGAATAGAAAAAGTATTAATTCAAATGTTTTGTAAATACAGTATTTTGAATTTACATATCCAATGGGATGTAACAGTCAGATGACTGTTCTATGGACAAAAAAACCTACACAAAAACCTCAATAAAGGGAAGAAATAGAAAAGAAAAAAACCTCAACAGCATTCATTTTTTTGTACTGATTGTAGTATCACTATCTATGAGTAATCTAATTTTGAAACACCTAGCATGCAGATTTTGGTCTCTATATAAACAACATTTCCCACAGAAAGGAGCCAGGATTCCTTGGGGGAATAGTGATTCCAGCTTGGGGGAGGAAATACACAAAATGATACTGGAGCATTTTATTATACCAGAAAAACAAGGAAGCTCTTTTGAAAAAAATTGTTGGGGTTATATCAAAAGCATCCAAGAGGCAATTTGAAGGGGCTCCCATTTGCCAAAGATGGAACAATATGAGCACAAAAGAACAGTGACTCCAAGACATGAGAGCAATTCAAATACATGAAAATTCATGTTTATAATAATACTTAAAAACAAAATCTTTATTGGTCAGCTTTTGGAAGTTGCTAGGGCTCCAATTTAGAAACTATTCTGAAAACAGAAAAAGGTGCAAATACTGATCCTTAGAAAATAATCCAATTTTTTTTTGAGACTAGGTCTTGCTATGTTGCCTGGAGTAGTCCGGAACCCACAACCACAAGTGATCCCTAGTCTCAACCTCCCAGGTAGCTGGGATTAAAGGTGCATACCACCATGCCCAGCTATTTTTTTGAGAGTAGGTCTTGCTATGTTGCCTGGGGTAGTCTCAAACCTGCGGACTCAAGTAGCTGGGATTACAGGCGCACACCACTGCGCCCCGCCCCAATTATTTTCCCACAGAAATTATTTCAGGTAGCCGGGTGTGGTGGCATGCACCTGTTGTCCAAGTGCTAGGAGGCAAGAGGCTTGGGATCATTTAGTTTGCAGGTTCAAGACTACCCCAGGCAACATAGCGAGACCTGGTCTCGAAAAAGCAGCTGGGTGCTGTGATGGGTGCCTGTAATCCCAGCTACCTGGGAGGCTGAGACTGGAGATGGCTTGAGTCCACGGTACCCTGGGCAACGAGTCTGTGGTATCTCAGGTAACATAAGCAAGACCCAGTCTCAAAAAAAAAGAAAGAAACTATTTCATGTAACCAAATATTTATAAGTTCTATCTTCCATTTCTATACTCCATTTCTTCTTTATAGACATATTCCAGCTGAAAACCACAAACTAGAAAATGGTAATTTTGTAATCTCTAAAAAAATAACGGGTCTAGGCAATTATTACCAGTGGTGCCTACACACCTATAGTGAAAGGCAAATGGAGAATCTTACAATGTAGGGCTGTTAATATCATCACACAGGGGACAACCAGACTCATGTCACCTGACGGGATTCAGTGGGAAGTGCCTGACACCATATATACAGCAAACGAAACAACAAAATATCCTGAATCTCACCAGACCTCTAGATCTGTTTGCAGGAAATGTGGGGTACAGAGAAACAAGTTAAAAGACACCAGCAGGAAGCATCTGGTCCCATACAGAAGTCATAAAACTTAGCAAATGATTTTCTTCAAACAAATAAGAGGCGTAAACAAAAAGAAAGGAAGCTGGTTATCAGTAACCGATTCCACCAAATACAACGTGCAGACCTTGTTTGGATCCTGAAAAAACAATTTCACAAAGACATTTTTTGAGGCCAAAATGAACACAGATTAGGAATTAGGTATAATTAATAAATGATTGTGAATTTTATTAGATGTGGGTGTGGGGATTAACAAGTCTTTTCTTATGAGAGATAGGCATTGAAGGGTTTAAATATGAAATGTTATGTTGGGTTGGGGATTTTAAATACTCCACTAAAGGAAAAAAAGGCGGAGGGATAGATGAAACAAGATCGGGGTGCTTTATTTTTATTTTATTTATTTTTTTTTGAGACTAGGTCTCCCTATTTTTACCCGTGGAACCGCAGGCTCTCGTTGCCCAGGGTACCACAGACTCAAGCAATCCCCAGCCTCAGCTTCCCAGGTAGCTGGGATTACAGGTGCGCACCACCACGCCCAGCTAGTTTTTTGGAACTAGGTCTCGCTAAGGGCCCCAGGCGGACTCGAACCGCGATCCCTAGCCCCTGCCGCTTCATAGGCTGAAGCTTACAGGCACAAGCCACCGTGCCCGGCCTCGGGGTGCTTTATACTATAGCATATACTATAGACCAAAGGACTTTTCCCATTGAAATTTTACTTTGCATTCTTTTAAGAATTTCTGGGGAATCAAAGAAGACTAATTTATGTCATTTGCAGCAACATGGATGGAGCTAGAAGGAATCATGTTAGTGGAAATAAGCCAGAAAGAAAAAGAGAAATACCGGATGGTCTCACTTACATGAGGGATATAGGAAAAACAAACGGACAAGAAAAATATAAAACTTCTAACAGAACTGAAGCATAGAGCAAAAGAGGGGGAAGAGAGTAAAAACGGGGGAGGGGGAGGGCACAAAAGATTAAGATGGTTCATGGGTGGTGATAAGGTGATGGGAGAACCTGAGGCAAACAATGATTTAATACGTACATATCTATAGATATCTATATATATAGATATATATAGAGAAAGGTGCAATCAATAAAATAAATAGGGTCACAAAATTTAAAAAAAAAAAAGTTTCCAGGGACAGAAAGAACTAATCTCAAGGAAGCAGAAGGAAGGAAATCATTTGAGAGCTAGATCTTCCCCGACAGCCGGGATTTCCAAAGGGAGTTAACCCTTTAAGCGCGCACCCTTCTCCAGCCTCCCCGCCCCCACGAGCTCACCTGCCCCCGTGGACGCGGCAGGACTGGGGCTGAAAGGAGGCGGGCAGAGAGGCCTGGTCATCCTCGAAGGAGATGTGCTCACCCAGAAAGTCCGGGCCGTTGAAAAGTTGAATCTGGGGACAGAGATGGGAAGAGGGATTGGGGCTGAGAGAATGGGGCGCAAGGGGAGAGGTTCGAAAGGAGGAGACCCAGGTTACCACCAACTCCTTACCTTCGAGACAAAGTGCAGATTGTGCTCCCCGACCTAAAGGGAGGGACCACAGCTTTGAGATTTAAACAGAGACAACTCAGCGCTTCAGGTTTCAACATTCCGGACCCTCAAGGCCAGGGTCCTCCCTCGCTGCACAAGCCCCGCCCCAGAGGCCCCGCCTCCTCAGCCTGACTCTCTCGCCCCAGGCCCCGCCCCCGCCCCAGGTTCCACCCCACCTTCCCCCCGCCCCCGCCCAGAGGCCCCGCCCCCGCGGCTGGCACGCACGCACCTGCAGTACTGGCTGCAGCGAGGCGAGGGAGCTGTTGCCCGCACCCCAGTCGTCGCAGTTGCGGTAGACCCCCTTCTCCAGCACGTACTGCTCCCCGGAGAAGCCCACCTCCTGGTAGGCCACCCACCTGCAGGAAGGGTGGGGCGCGAGTCAGCGGGGAGTGGCCCGCAGCTCTGAGGGAGCCGCCTTCCTCCCGCCCCCTCCCGCCCACTCAGCTCCCATCACTCACACGCCGCTCAGCACGTGGATGGCCTGCGTGTGGGGGCCGTGTTGCACCAGCTCCACATCCGGTAATGCCTCGCTCACTTCCACGTGGTGCCCCTCGAAGTCCATGTCCTCAAATAGCACCACGGCTGGGTCCCCGAAGTCCTGGGCCCCAGGAACAGTCAGATATCCCCCACCCACTGACAGAAACCCCTGGGAGTGCCCAGACCCCACAACGTGGCCATCAGGGGAGTTTGGGGTGAGGCCAGCAAATGCAGCTTGGAGAGGATAGGGGGAGGGAGAGGCTAGACAGGGAACACCTGCAGGTGCTCTGCAGAATGGGCAGAGAGGGTTCAGATTCCCACCCCCAAAACTGTACCAGCGGGAAGTCTGGCTGTGCCTCTGGCCAGGCAAAGGGATGACCCGCTTGCCTCGCTTACCGTGCGGATGACCCTTAGGGAGGTCAGCAGCTCGTCATAGCCGCCCCACTGTGACCAGTCAGCGTATTCCCCTTCCTCCAGAAGATACTGGTGGCCCCGGAAGCCCTCCTTCTCGTAGCCCACCCAGCTGGGGGGAGGGAGAGATGGGTAAGGCAGCTGCCCTCACCCCCAGACAGCCCAGCTGACTGCTGAGGTCAGAGGCAGGGGGGAAGATGAGGAAGGCTTGGAAGTCCTCACCAGCCCCCAAGAATCCGAAGGGACCCCACTGAGTCCAGCTGGGGACTCTGGCTGTCCTCTGGCTGCTGAAGGTTGTAGATGTCTCGACTTACTTCCCAGCTGCGGCCCTGAAAGCCTGGAGACTCGTACACCACAGCCTGGAAGCAAGGGGGGTGTTGGGCTGGTGGGGTTGATCTGGACCCAGACTTACCCAGCTAGCCCCAAAGGCTCTGCTCGCATCAGGCCAAGCTTAGCCCTCCTCTCACTTCTGCCTCTTCTCTCACCCCAGACCCGGTGAGCAGTGGCGTTCTACCCACCAGACCCAGCTTCTGGCCCCCAGAACACTCCTCTCCTGTCTCCTAGACCAGGACACAGTCGTCCCCCAAGTCCCTGCCACCCAGTAGCCCTCCTTAGCCCTGAAACCGAGGCTCTTACCTTGGGCTCCCCTGGCTTCTCCACGCTAGGGCAACCCTGAGGAGGAGACAGAGCTGAGACCCCAAGACAGCTGGGGTTGGGGACCTAGGATTTACTGAATCCTGATACCCCCCAGGATGGTGGACCCCATGTCCTCCCTGTCCGTCACCCCTTAGCTTAACCCCAATCCCATTCCCAGCAGGAACTCCCAGGCCCTGCCCCTGCCCCCAGGCAGGGGTGGAATTGCAGAACCACCCACTCCTTACCAGTCTCATGGGCTTCAGGGAGCACATGCTGGGGTCTGGTATACCCCAGCTTTCCGAGTTGGGGTACTCTCCTGGCTCCAGGATGCAGGGGACACCTTCAAAGAAGGGTTTGGGGTACAGCAGCCACCTGGGGGAAGGCAGAAATGCAGCTGTATCCCAGAAGCCTGGGGGGACAGAATGGTGGACGGAAGGGGATGTTTAGAGGGGAGAAGGGGGGTTGGGGCAAGAGGTCCCTATCAGGGGACTCAGGGACACTCCAAGCCCCCCTAATCTGCAGTGGCCACTCCCCTCCTCTAGCCTCCCTTCCTCGGGCCTCTAATCCACAGCAGCTGGAGAGTTCCTTCACACACATACCGGCTTACACTCACCTCCAAGCAGTAGCTCCCCGTAACCTCACACTACAGCTCAGCTGCATAAGAGGAGGCCCCTGCCCTCCTCCTGGGCCTCACAGCTCCCCATTTACTGCCTCCCTGCCCAGACTGAGCTTTTGAAGCTTGGCTTTCCCTACTTTTGCAGATGCTGTTCCCCTGGCGGGATATATTTCCCCCACTCATTCAGCCAGTGGGGTATGTAGAGACATCTACACTGTGCCAGGCCCTATTGCAGGCATCAGGGAGACCACAGTGGGCACAACATACAGAATCCCTGCCCTCAAGTTGCTTAGCTTCTTCTGGGACCAACTCAGCTTAGTGAGATGCCTCCTCCTCCAGGAAGGCTTCTCTGACTTCAGGCTGGTTGGGGCTTACCTGTGTTCCCACAACCCTGTGTCCCCCATTCCAGAACTCTGCTTTGCTGCTGTTTACTTGCTTTCCTCAGAGTGAACGAGACACCTGAGGGCAAGGACTGTGTACTGTCTGTCACCTGTGCTTCCTGTACCCAGCACAGAGTGTTCAATGAAAGTCATCCACAACCGCCCAGACTCACAGTCCTGCGGACACAGTGGCAGATACCGCCTGCAGGGGTCCCTCCAGGCACTGGGGGTTCTCTAAGGCTTCGGTGAGCTCCACCTGCTCCCCCTTGAGGCCCTCCTCAGAGTACAGGGTGATCTGGGGGGTCACATAGTCCTGCAGAGAGAAGGAGGGGGTAGAACAGCCAACTGCCAACTCCTCAGAGACCACGCCCACCCATACCTGACCCAGGTCTCCCAGGGGGCTTCTGGGAACCTGCTGCTGTCTCCCGGACGGCAGACAGGGACCTGGGGTACATTCCACAGACAAGCCTGCAACCAAAGCCTTTCCTGTTCCACACTAGACCTTTGGGACCTGAAACCAAAGTTCCGAGCAGACGCCTGCCAAGTGCCAGTGCCCTTTGCCTGTCCGCTGGCAGCCTGCCCAGCCCTGTGGAGGGTCGGGCAGGAGGGTCAGCTTCCTTTCCATGCAGTTCCTGCGCCTCTCCAGATCCACCTAGAGGAGCCCCCCGTCCCAGGATGCGGCACCCTCAGGTGGATGCTGCTCTGGGGGATGGTGCCCCCCACTCGCTCCTCATCAGCTGTCTGTGAGGTGTGTGCTGAACGCGAGGCGCCATGCCCAGGGCACGTCCCACCCCGCCTCGATGAGCGCTCCCACAGGGAGGAGTCATTGCTCCACTCACAGAGGCGCGAGGCTGGGCCAAGCGCATGCCCGCCTGCAGGCACAGGGTGGTGAGCAGCAGTGCCAAGGACAGAGGCGGGCGGGTTAGTCCCAGCCCAGCACCTCCCACAGGCCTGGAACACAGACCGTGCCTGACAGGCACCCAGTCAGCGCCGATGAATCAGTGAATCCAGCACTGCCCAACTTCAAAGCTCTTGTTTTTCTCCTTCCTCATTACCTCCCACATGAAGATACATTTATTGGGAGAAGCTCACAATAAAGTGTCCACAAACACCTGTGTTGCTACGAAGAGCCTTTGAAAACGGCTGTCCCTGCTCCTGAAGGCTGGGCCGGGGCCTGGTTGGGCCTCATCAGCTCCAGGCCCCCTCGCCAGGGAGGCTGCAGCAGCTCTGGCTATTCACCCTCTGATGCAGAGAATAGCAGCAGCCTGAACCGCCTACCAGGTCCTGCTTCTGGAGTCCCTGCCTTCTCTTCTGGGTCTCTCATGGCCGGACTGGCTTTGTCAGGCTCCTTTCAGTAGCTTGTAAATTGGTGTGAGGAAACAATGTTGTTTGGTTCCTACTTTACAGATAAAGAACTATAATACTGTCTTTATTTTGTTTTTTATTTTTTTGAGACTAGGTCTCGCTGTTACCCAGGGAACCGCAAACTCTCGTTGCCCGGGGTACCCCGGACTCAAACGATCCCCAGCCTCAGCCTCCCAGGTAGCTAGGATTACATGCGCGTGCCACCACGCCCAGCTAGTTTTTGAGACTGGGTCTTGCTATGTTGCCTCGGGCGGGTCTCAAACCCACGAACTCAAGTGATTCCCAGTCTCGGCCTCCCATCCTAGTCTGGGATTAAAGGCACACACCACCGTACCCAGCCTTAATACTGCCTTTATATACCTAAAGATGACCTGTATTAATTATTACAGGTTTCTACAGCATGGATCATAAGATTAATAATGCTATTAATGTATACATATGATACAATGTATCATATGTGTATAACACGACCTTTTCTAACACACAGCCCTGCCCCCACATCCAGAGACGCTCCTCAGCTGGCCTTTCTCCAGGATGCCCATCTAATCTTTCCTCCTGCTGGCCACTGGAGGGATGTTTATAAATCCTTAATCTGCTTATATGACCTTCCTCTTTAAACCTGGCCCTCATGCTAACTTGACCAGGAGTCTGGGAGGGCAGAGAGCAGGTCTCCCTCACCTACCCATTGCCTGGCATGGTGCCTGGCACAGTAGATATTAACAAGTTCCCAAGAGAACAGGAATGAGGTGTCCACGAAGTGGTCTGCCGGGCCTGAGAGCCTGGACCCGGGGGCAGGCAAGCACCCACGTCACCCGTCTGTTTCTGGGGCTCTAACCGAATCCTTCTCCCGCATCAGCTCAGATGCCCCCGGCTGCCTTCCAGGTCTGGGTCTGGCTTTCTGAAGCCAGTCCCCTCTAGAACTCCTAGCGCCCTGAGTTGGCTCAGAAGTCAGGAATCCTGGGGCAGCCCATGAGCCCAGAAGGGAGCCGTCCCCTCTGAGATGGGGTCTCTGAGAGACCCCAACTCCAAGTGCAGAGGCCACCTTGCTCCCCAGGGCCCAGGGCAGAAGACTCCCACCCTCGCTACTCACCCGCAAAGCCCTCCTCAGGGAGCCGATGCCTTGGGCGCTCCACGCTGCCCCGCTGGCCCCGAGTTCCACATCTCCCTCAGGCAAGACCAGCTTCCGGCCCTGGAACTCTGGCTCCTCGTAGAGTATCCAGCTGTGGGCACGGAGACCCGCGGTCACCCACCGGCAAGACTCCGGCCGGTGAGGGGGATTCTGCCAGGCTGCCCTGGTCACTTCCCACTGCCCTCTCCTCCCTGGGCTCACAGGCAGGGCAGGCCACACTCACCAGCCTCGAACGACCCTTATGGACGCTATGTGGGCCCAGGCGGAGGCATCAGCCACGTCCTCCCAGACCTCCCTGCCTTGGCCTCGGCAGCCGGACTCTGGGAAGAGGACCATCTGGAGAAGGCAGGGGAGGACGTCAGGCCCTGAGTCCACCCCGGCTGCTCCCACCCTCTCGCCCCCACCCTCCTACCTTGCCGGGCCTGGAGTTCAGCTTGCTCTGAGTCTTCAGTTCTGGGCTCTGGAGTATACAGGATGGGAATAAGATGTCTTAGGGGTGGTCTCACCGCCTCGCCACAGGATCCCACGGTCTCCTATGGGCCTGCACCCCGGAGCTGGCCCTCAGAGCGTGCCCCATTTGTTCCCAGCCCCCAGGGACCTCGGCCCCCTGGCCGAGAAGCTGACTCTGCCCCAGCTTCCCAAAGACCAGCGCCCCAAGCCCTTCGAAAGCCACAGTGCAAACCCCTTGCTGTGTGCATAGGGGGTGTGAGGCCCAGAGACGTGGCTGGCACAAGTCACGCTGAACGAGTCCCCGCCCTGGAGATTCTCCCGCCGGTACCAGGGTCCTCAAGCCTCCCAAACCCTGGCCGGAGAGGCCCCCTTGCTCCCCCAGGCCTCACTTGCTCCCTGCCCCCACCCACCCTCCCCCGCTCCCCGAGGCCTCACTCACCCACTGCTCCGCGGGCTGGGGACACTCAGGCTTCTCAGCTGGTGGCCTTTCATTGCAGAGCAGGGGCAGTTGTCCTGGCGTCTTCTTGAGCCCAGGTGCCTTGTGGGGCGGCAGGGCGGAGAGTTTTGTGCCCAGCAGCTCCAAGGTGGAGGTCTCCTTGGGGGCCGGCATCAGATTGCCGAAGAGAAGGCTGCCTCCAAGGCGGGAAGTGGGCCGGCTGCCTGCCTGCCACTCAGGCCCCAGGTCTGGGTGGGGGCCCTTGGCGCCTGAGACATGCTTCTTCATCATCTCCAGAGGGGAGCAAGAGACCTGGGGGGTCCTGGCGGGACGGGAGTCCCAGGGGAGGCTGGGCTCTGCTCTTTCCTGCTTGTGCTGCTGCTTCTCGTTGTCGCTTAGGTAGGGGTTCTCAATCTCTTCTTCTTTCTCCTCCTCCTCCTCCTTCTCCTCCTCCTCCTCCTCCAGGGCGGGCACCTCCTGGGGCCCAGGTCCCAGCAGCCTCAGCCCAGGCGGATCCTCCTCGATGGCGGGCAGCGTGGCATACATGGCCAGGTAGGAGGAGCGAGGGGCCCGTGGCAGCCGATGAGTGCGGAGGATCTCTGGCGTCTCCATGCTCCGAAGCGTAGCCAGGAACACCTCCAGGTCGGTGGTCAGAGCCGCCTCCTCCTCCTCCAGCGATGGCTCTGCAAGAGTCTTGCCCTCGGGGGAGTCAGGGACAAGCTGGGACTCCAGGCTGGTCCCTGTTCCTATCGACCCTGGGGCAGAGGCAGCCCCTGGGCCGGGAGACAGCTTGTCCGCTGAGGGGGGCACAGGGAGAGCAGCAGGGCCCTGGGCATCCTCTTTTGGAGAAGGAGGTGAGATGGGGCTCCCTTCGGAGCCCTGACCAGCTTCGTCCTGCGTGGGAGCTGGGGTAGCAGGAGTAGGCAGGCCTTGAACAGCCTTTTCCTCCGTGAGGGAAGGGCCCAGGCTGCCTTCGGTTTCCTGGATAAACTCTTTGGGGGCGCTCAGGCTGCCTTCTGGGCCCTGGACAACCTTGGTTGGTCCAGGGGACGAGGCAGCAGGAGCATCAGGCTGGGTGTCCAACAGAATCTCCGGGTCGGGAATCAGGGCCGCCTCTTCCTTCTCCCTCAATGGCTCAGGGATCATCTTGCCATCAATGGCGTCAGGAACAAGCTGGGGCCCCAAGCTGCCCTCTGCTCCCATCTGCACGGTGGCAGAAGAGCCTTCTGGGCTGAGCGATACCTTGTCCGCTGAGGAGGAGGGGGCAGGGGGACTCGTAGGACCCTGGACAACCTCTTTCTGGTTAGGAGATAGCTCATCAGGGCCCTGGACTACCTCTTTCTGGGTAGGAGAGAGGATGGGGACGTTCTCAGAGTCCTGAGAAACCTTCTTCCTCGGGGAAGATGGCTCAGAAAGACCCCCTAGACCGGAGACAGGCCCCCTTCTGACAGAAGACGGAGCAAGAGGTTGTTCTGGAACAACCTCGATCTTCACCACAGGCAGGATGGTGGTAGCAAGGGGATCCGCGAGCCCTTCGACAGAGGGCAGGGGCTGGCGTCCCCTGGGCTTGACAGTCAGCTGGGTCCGGGGGTTTGGGGGCACCACAGGCTGCTCCGGGAGGGGGACGGGGTCCAGGGAAATGCTGCGGGTCTGGAGTCTGGGCGAGGAGGGAATGTGGCCCTGAGAGGTCTGGCGAGGCAGCTGGGTGGAGCTGGAGCCTGGGGTCTCACGAGCCCCAGCGTCTGGGCCTCTGCCCTGGTCCTGATCTGGGTGGGCTGCAGGACCCTCCCGGTCCTGAGGGGGGCGGCCGCCCTCCAGGATCCCCACAAGGGCCATGACAGATCTGTCCTTCATCTCTGCTGTGCCCAGGACGGCTCCTGAGGTGCTGCCCGGGCCGGGCACGGGGGTCGTGGGCCGGGGAAGCCGGCTGGCTAGGGAGCCCCGCTCGCCCGGCACCAGGCTGCTCAGCAGCTCCACGGCCTGGCTGTGGCTGGGGGAGCCCTCGGCCCGGGGGGTCACCACCAGCGTCCGCACAGTGCGGACAGTGTTGCGGCCCCTGGGCAGGGCCGCCCCCAGCGAGGGCCCCACAGTCACGGAGCTGTTGACCCGCTGCTCCACGTGCCCCCCCACCACCGTGGTGGTCCGCACGCTGCGCGTCACCTGCCGCAGCTCGCGGCGGCTGCCGCTGAAGAGACTGGCCCCAGGGTGGGGGCTCGGCTCCCTGGGCCCGTGCAGGGGCACCAGCAGCTCAGCCTTGGCCGAGGCTCCCTGGCTGGAGGGCTGAGTCCTGGCGTCTGGGAGGCTGCTGTCCCCCTGGTCCATGGCCTCCCTCAGCCTCCCCAGAGGCCTTTTCTCCTTGCCCTGTGGTGTGTACTTCCTGGAGTAGATGGGCCCGTGGCTCTCAAAGCTCCTGGAGCCGGGCCCATCGCGGGGGCCCTGGTAATTCACAGTTTCTTCTTCCCACACGTCAAAGCCGTTGATTTCCTCCCGCCGGAAGCTGTACAGGTCCTCCCGGTCGGCTTCCATCCGGGCCCCGGACACCAGGGATACCTTGTGGAACTGGTGTCTGATCTCCTCCTGGGCGGGGGGCCGCTGCCGCCACATCAGTGTGGCGCTCACCACCCGGGCCTCAGCCCGAGCCGGGAGCCCACCTGCCTCCTCCATGTTGGGCCCCGGCGACCTGTCCTGAGACGTCCTTGGCGCACCTTGGTCCAGTTCCCTGCAGACGGTGCCAGGAAGAAGAGACAGGTGGGGGAGGGGCAGGGGCTTCACCGTCAGAGTGGCCGCCCCTGCCCAGGCCAGACCCGATATCCTAGAGCTTTGTTTCCTCATCTGTAAAATGGGCATGATAGCCAGGCATGGTGGTGCACGCCTGTAATCCCAGCTACCTGGGAGGCTGAGGCTAGGAATCACTTGAATCTGCGGGTTCAAGACAACCCTGGGCAACATAACGAGACCTAGTCTCAAAAAAAAATAGCCAGGCATGCCTGTAATCCCAGCTCTGGGAAGTCGAGGCCAGGGGTTGCTTGAGTCCATGGGTTTGAGACTACCTCGGGCAACACAGCGAGACTAGGTCTCTAAAAAAAAAAAAAAAGGGGGGGGCTTGATACTCTGGGCCCTCCCACCCTCTCCTCACTCTCAAGTGATCTATGTCAGTATCCTTCGGGGGTCGAAGCTGAGGCCTGAGCCGGGAAGAAGAGGAAGAGAGGACGTAAAAAGGCCGAGGGCTGACCCACCGGCATGGGGCTGGAGCTCTGCCAAGGAGCCTGGCTCTAGTCCTCAGGAACAGAAAACCAGGCAACTGCTCTCATGCTGACCCTTACGAAGGCAGGCTTCAGCCTCAAGCTGGCTGCCCTGACCCAGCCACACTCATGTGCTGGGCACCCGTGTGCAGGCTGCTTCTCCCCTTCAAGCTCCGGTCCCCAGACACAACACAGGAGTAGGAGGTGGCCTGTCATCGTCTCTGGCACTGGGGAATCAAACCCCAGGCCCACAGTAACGTGCAGCATGAAAGAGGCTCCCTCCTTTACCCAGCAATGGGGGAAGAAAGCCACCAGGATTGACTACGGCCCCATGGCGGAACTGCTTCCAGGAGAGAAGAGAGGAGCTTGACCAACCACCGGGGGAAGTCTGCCCCAGCAGCGAATGCCTCACCACCATTGGCTGGGAGCTACATTCCCAAACCCAGAAGACACAGAACCAGCAACAGGTGACAGATGCCAGAAACGATCCCGGAGAAGCCACCACATCTGCCCTACAAGTTCCCAATGTGCTCGGCCTGACTATCCGCCTCAGCTACTCCTGGAGACCTGAGCAGCCTCATCTGTTGTTGTCCAGGAGTGCAAGTCCGCGCCCAGGAAGAAAGGATGCAGTTCGAAAAAAAGAAAAGACCAGCGGGCCAAACATGGACCAGCAGCCTGCAGGAGAGGAGTTGGAGTGACCAGAGGGGGGAGGGGGAAAAGGGAGGCGAAGTGGGTAATAAGGGGTTCAATACAACCATGCAAACATGACCCATATTATACGATAATTACAAAATAAATGTTTTTGGGCCAGGTACGGTGGCACATGCCTGGAAGCAGCAGCCTAGAAAGCTGTGGCAGGGACCAGGGATCACAGTTCAAGTCCTGCTCGGGGCAACATAGCGAGACCTAGTCCCCAAAAAATAGCTGGGTGTGGTGGTGCACGCCTGTAATCCCAGCTACCTGGGAAGCTGAGGCTGGGGATTGCTTGAATCTGTGGTACCCCGGGCAACGTGAGCCTGCAGTTCCATGGGCAAAAATAGCGAGACCTAGTCTCAAAAAAATTTTTTTTTAAAAAACGGGAGTAATAAGAGCACGTGGTTCAGAGGGTTATTGTCAGGTCGCAGTAAGAGAGAAAATGGACTCTTGCTGTATAAATGCAAATGCTGCCTCAGAACCTCCCGGCTGGGACGGGGGAACCACAGCTGCCTGAGGATGGGCAGCCTGCTGATCTGGTGTGCCGGTGAGGGAGTGAGCCAGCGTCCCTGTCCCCATGGTAGCCTAAGTGCACTCGCATCTGTAGGTCTGACAGGAGCCCCTGGGGACACAGCGCTTTGTCCTGTGATTCTCTCCTCCCCATTGTACAGATGGAGAACTGAGGGCCGGAGATGAGTGACTGACCCAGGGTGACAGCAGGGCTAGCTTGCCACCTAGGGGTTGAATCCACATCTGAGGCCCTGTGGGGCATCCTCCCACCTGCCCCCTCAGGCCCCTCTGAGCACACCCTTCCATTCTGTGACCTCATCTGCCCTCCCGCTCCTAGTTGGGGGGTGGGGTCTGATTTGTTTTCTGACCATCCCTTAATCTCTCTGGGTCCCCACCCGGCTCCTAAATGGGGAGCAATAACACAACTGCCTAGGAAGACCTCTAAGCTCCCAGAAGCTCCCCAGCGACTCTTTCTGTTTTAATACTAATAATAAAACAATGAGCACAGCAGCGGGCAGCAGCCGTGTGCGTTGAAGGCTGAGTCTGTGCCAAACACGCTCCCTTCATCGTCCTACTGAATCAGCAAAAGAAACCCCTGCGTTGGATCCCTCGTAAAGAATAAAGTGCTCGTTAGTTATACACAAACATTCCCATTTTGCAGCTGAGAGAGGAGAAAAAGGCTCAGTGAAGTTAAGAAACTCGCCCAGAGTCACACAGCAGCAGCCAATACTCCAGCACCCCAACCTCCAGCACCCCTGGAGTGCTGTCCTGGAGGGACATCCAGCCTCCATCCCCACTGCCAGACCGCACCAACCCGGGCAATTCTCTTCCGGATCCCAAGGACCTGGCGCGGCTGCTCAACCTCAAGGCAGCCTGTCTTCCCATGTGCTCCTGCTCTTCAGGGGGCACCCGAACATTGTAAGGGAAATGGAGCCACCGTACCCAAACCCCTCCCCCCCTTACCTTCCTTGCTCCTGAGAAGCTGGTGGAATCCAGAACTTTGACCCTGCCCTGTGGCCCCAGCTGTGACTCAGGTTTTATGAAGGGCAGAGATGAAAGGGGCTGAGGCCCAGCGAAGCCTGACCCGACTCCAGGACCACTGGTGGCTTGGGCAGCACATGGCCTGGCCTCGTGCAGTGTCGGGTGGCCGTGAAAGCCAGGCGTGGGGGAAGGTGGAGGCTGAGATGGATTCCCCATCCTTTCCCCAGGCCAGAATTCCTGAACACAGGACGCAGACACCTTAGGCCATGGGCTGAAGCTCTTCACTGAGCCCTGACCCAATGCTCTGCCCCCAGTAAGGAGCTTCCTTCCTTCTAACAGGAACTCTGGTCTCCTTGCACCCACGTGGTGTCACCCCTTGCTGACCCCCTAACTTCCGAAGGACAAATTCCAGCAACTACCACTCACCTTGAGTCCCTGGCCCTGGCTGCACTGAGAGTAAGGGGCAGAGTCTCCATTCATTCATTCACCGCTAATTGCATTCATGCATGCAGTGCTAAATGCAGTAGGCGATTGCCAGGCCCTGGTGAGGTTGATCCAAAGCCAAACTGCCCATGAAGGTGGTATCCCAGGGGTCCAGGTGCCAAAAGACTAGACATAAACACCGGAATCACAATGGGAAGTCTCCATAGGTTTTGGAAAAGCAGCAGAAGAGACAAGAAGGAAGTCATTGGTAATCAGATAAGATAATGTCAATGATCACCTACCAATCAGAATTCAATGCTTTTCTCAACCCAACCCCGGGCCAACACCCCTGACAGTCACTCATTCCGCAAGCATGTGGTCATTTGCTTCCACTTGCATACCTGGAGGGACAGGGAGGTCACCACCTGACAGATGAGCTGTCCTCCCCTTGGCCATGCCATGACTGCTAGAATTTTCTTCAGACTGTGCTGGATTCTGTTTGCCTATGGCTCCCCTCTTTTTCCCTCGTTCTGAAGACACAACCTGATGATCCAGGATACCTCTCCTAGCAGCCGAGGGCCTGCTCCCAGATCCCTCTCATCTGCAGGGCCCTAAAGTGGCCAGAGTGGATTGGTTGGCAGGGTGACCTATACCCTCCAAACAAGGTGTGCGAAACTGGGAAGGGAGAGGCTGAGGAGGGGGCAGGGGGAGTGTGGGAAAGAGCCTCGTCTAACCCAACAAGTCCTGGGTTCTCCCTGCTTAGCTGTGAGTCACCCCCAAACTAGGCCAAACCAGTCCACAGGCCCAGAGGCCCACAAACACACGCAGTGTCACAGGCCCATACAGACACAGACCCACAGGTCCCACGGGCACAAAAACATGCCCAGACACCCAGACACTCACTGTTGGAGGCACATATACAGCCACAGTCACAGGCACCCAGAGACACACGGACAAGCAAGTCACATGTCCAGCAACACCCAGACACAGTGACACACATGTGCGTGTGTCACAATCCATACATATGGCCATTTCACAGCCCAAGTCCTCCTCTTGAAATTCACCAACACCTGAATACAGACATGTGGATGCTTCTGGAGTCTGCTACTCATCACCCCAACTGTGCCCACCTCCCCAGGACCCTTACTGGCCCACCCTGGCCCAAAGAATCCTCCCCTAGAAGGGTCATCGAAGGTTGGTGTCCCTGGAGCCTCCCTCCCTCCCTCTGAGTCCCCTGCCCAAGACTGTCATCACCCATCTGGGCCCAGGAAGGCAGGGAGCAGAGGTAGAGCCAGGTACCTTCATTCAGTTTGACCTTCTGCCCCTCCTGCCCTGCCCCCTTCCCTGCAAACTCTGCTTCCAGGGCTCACCTTCTCCCCTCGGTCGCCCTCCCTCCCCAGCTGGAGCACCAAGGACCTCCCATGTCTCCCTCTTTCTTGCCATAGGACCAGGTGCCCCGACTCCTGCCTGAAGGCTGGGCATCCCTGATGTGCCTGGGGCTAACACAGATCCACATCCACAACTCAGCAAAAACCCGGGTCCCCATGGCAGCCACGCTCGCCCCTTCCCTGACTATACACACACAGGGGCGCCAAAGCCTCTTGGGTTCAGATTCTGGCTCCTTCACTTTCTCTTTGACTGTGGCAAGTGATGAAGTGAGGTAGCCTCTCCCAGCCTGAGACCCTCCACTCAGGGCTGGGGAGCAAGGTTCGGCTGGCTGCGTGGGGGTGGCTGTGAGGACCAAACAGAATGATGCTCCCCAGAGAGACAGTGCTATGCTCACTTGGAAGAGCTCAGGGGCCCGGGACCCCTTTCTGGTGGCCCTGGGGTGGTTCCATGTCCACCCCCGGGGAGTTTAAGGGACCCCCTTCTAGTTCTGAGCCCACCAGGCAGAGCTGGGAGAGTCACTTAGAACAAATAAAGATCGAGGCTTGGGAATCCCCGCGCCTATGCCTGTGGCTGCCAACACAGACCAGGCGGGGTAATTATTGCTGCGACCGAGGCCTATTAACAAGCATCCCTGCTATTTCAGCAGCCCTCCTCTCTGGAGTTCAAAGCACGTTCCAGGCACCACCTACTCCTTCCTCATCTCCAGCTGCCGGCTGCTCGGCCACCCAAGACTCAGAGAGGTTGAGCAACTTGCCCCAGGAGGCCCAGCACTTTGCGCGGATGCCTACACCCAGGCTGGGCCTGTGGTCTCCTGAACTGAGGAGGGGTGGGTGTCGCTGAGCAGGGGGCCCTCCCCATTCTCTCCCTGACAGGTCCCCCCCCCACCTCAGGCGGCCACAGGAGGAGAGCAGAGGAAGGTTCCCGGAGGCAGCCTGCGGGTGAGTGGAGGGAGAAGAGGGCAGAGTCGGGGCAGGGAGGGGTGGGGGGGCAGCGTCTTCCGGCCGAATGAATGGGCCTTGAGGTGAAGAGCCCGGAGACAAGGCAGAGACCCAAAGGCCAGCCAGCCAGTCTTCCCTCCCACGGCTGCCCCACGCGGGCGGCCTCCACTCACCGTCTGTGTGGGGACCCAGGCGTCCGGCTGGCCTGGCGCTCCTGTCGCTGGGCACTGCTCCCCTGGTGTGCCGGGGCTCCAGGCCGGGGCTTCTGGGGCGTGTCCATAGAGTACCCCGTGATGGGGCGGGGCCCCTGGGGAGGCTCCTGCCAGCCCCTGGATTCCTCAGGGCCGCAGGGGTGGAGAGCAGGTTGGGCCGGTTTGGGCTCCTCTCCGTCCTCCCTGGGTGCCTGTCTGCACTCCTGCAGGGTGACGGTGATGTGGTAGCGGGTCCTCCGGGCGGAGGCTGGCACTGGCAGGGCCGGCCCTGAGGTGTCAGGCTCGCCCTTTGTCCCCTCTTCCTTGGGGAAGCACGCTGGGTGGGGCAGCGCGACTTCCAGGTTGCTGGGCGGCTCGGGCCTCAGCGGGACCTCTGGGGCTGTGTGTGGGGGTTGAGGGCGGGCGCGGAGGGATCCCGCTTCTGAGTGCCCGGGAGCGGGTGCCAGGCACGCGGGGCACCCTTCGCCAGTAGGCTCTGCGGAGGCTGCAGCCGGCCCCGGACTCTCCGGCACAGAGGCGCAGAGGGCCAGGTCGGAGGCACTGCCCACTGCTGGCCTCTGCAGCCGCCCCAGGGGCTGAGCGGGGCCCCCTGAGCTGTGCCGTCTCTTCCAAGGCCAGGAGCCACGACTTGCTGCCAGAAGGTCCCATTCTGAGCGACTCTGGGCTTGGGCCTGGGGGAAAGCAGAGGCGGGGCCTGGTGACAGTACCCCCAGATCCCTAAAACCACCCCCCACCCCCCGCCACCCTCACAGGAGAAGTCAGGGGAGCTCTGACTCAAGCCTGATGGGCCTAAGGTGAGGTGAGCAACGGGCAAAGGGCAGAGCTCTACAGAGGCCCTTCAGTGCTTATTAACCCTCTCCTCCCCAGCCTGCAGAGGAGGAGAGCAAGGCCCAGGAGGGGATACCACCATGACAGAGGTCACACAGGAGGACCCAGCTCGCAGGTACCACACTGCCTGCCAGTTGACAGAGGCACAAGGGCCAAGCCAAGCCTCCGGAAGAGTGATAATCTCAGCTCTTCAATGGCCAACAGCTGTTCCCCAGGCATCCAACCGGCCTCTGGCCCTTTGGCACCAGTTGCCCTAAGGATTAGGGGCGTGGGCATGCCTGCCACAAGTACCCATGGCCTCTGCCAGTTCCCAGCTCCCAGAGAGCCTGCAGCCACCTCCCCAGTAGCCTCCCAGCCACCTCCCAGTCACACCTGGGAGGAGGTAACCTGGGCATAGAGGTGTACCTGGGACCTGAAAGTGTGGGGGGAGGGGTCCCCTAAAATTAGGACAGCCTGAACAATGTCTGTGGCCCTCCACAAGGCCCAGCTGGCTATGGGGCGGAGAGGGGGGACTGGGGCTCCCAAGCTCATGGAGACACTAACCCTGTCACCCCTGGGATGGATGCGTGTCCTTGGCCAAAGAGGAGTCAAGCCTGGGCTCAGTTCTAGCAGGCACCCCTGACCTGCACGCCTCATGCACCCGTCTATGCCGCAGAGGCAGACTTGCATGTCCCTGGGGCTGAGCCCCTCAAGGAATGGGAGGAACGAATGTGGGGACTGGAATCCCAGCTCTTCTGCTCAGCAGCTGCCATGCCTCTTGCCTGTTTCCGCATGTGCAAACTGGGCGGGATAATAACAGTACCTGCTTCCCGGAAGCGCTGAGAAGACCGTGAGGGAGCCGGGCGGCGTACCCAGCACATAACGATCACTCAGTGAACGCTAGTAACTATGAATGGTATTTAGGACAACACAGAGACACAGGCTTGCCTGAGCCACTTCCGGAGGCGATGCTCTGCCCCTCTGAGGGGAGGACATCCTGTCCAAGCCGTGGCTCGGGCCCCTGGACCTCCACTACAGTCCGAAGTCAGCCACAAGCAAGTGTCACTCCCGGGAGGACATGCCAGGAAGTGGGGGGAAGGGGTCAAAGATGGAAGGAGGTCAAGCTCCTAAAGAAGGGGGTATGGAAACGGGGGTTCTGGGAATGGGCACTGTCGTTACCTGCCTCTCCCAAGGGCCCCAGCAGAGAAGGCTCCCATTTCCAAGGACCCAGGCCCCATACTAGATGCCCTCCATCCATTCCTTTGTCACAATAGCCCTGAGTGGCATCATTTTCCCATTTCACAGATGGGAAAACTGAGGCTCAGAGGTGGGGAGTGATTGGCCAGGGCCACACAGTGAATCAGTGACAGAGGGTCAGCTAGGGAACTCTGATTGCTGGACTTGTAAGTCAGGGTTCTCAAGGCCTGCCCAGCCCCTCCCAGAGCTTCGGCCCCCTTCCCCCTCCCCCACCCCTAGCTTCTTTCCTACCTTGAGGCTGACATTGCTGGTGCTGCCCTGGCCATGGGCCAGGTCAGGGCAGCTCTGGCCACCCCACGGCCTGGGAAGGAAGCACAGGAAGGAATGACCCCAGACTGGACCCAGTGGATCTGCCCCCATTTTTCTCAGGGCCCACGGGCAGTATGAACTCCTGAACACGGGGGGGGGGGGAGTTTGGAGGGGTCACATATACATCAGCCTCTTCTCTGTTCCCTCTTCCCCCTTTCTCCTGCTCTCTACTCCATCCCTAGAGACTGAGAAAGAAGGATGGGTTGGGAACAAAAATGGGAGATTCATCTGTTTCTACAAAGAGCCCCAACTATTCGAAAGCTTGTCTTTTGCTGAGGCCTCCCTGGGCCAGGCTGAGGGCTAAGGATTATGTTAACTTGACATCTTGACATTCTTTTTTGAGGCTAGGTCTCACTATTTTGCCCAGGGAACCGCAGGCTCACGTTGCCCAGGGTACCACGGACTCAAGTGATCCCCAGCCTCTGCTTCTCAAGTAGCTGGGCTTACAGGCGTGCGCCACCACACCCAGCTAGTTTTTTGGGACTAGGTCTCGCTATGTTGCCCCCAGTGGGTCTCGAACCTGCGGACTCAATCAATTCCTAGTCCCGGCCTTGCTCCTTGCTCCATAGGCTGCGATTAAAGGCGGGCACCGCCGTAAACTTGACATTCTTCAAGACTCACAGTGACACTAACAGGTGACTCTGGATGCCCACCACAGAACACATGAGGCCCAGAGAGGTAAAGTGACCTGCTAGAGTCACACAGCTAGTGAGGCTCGGAGTTAGACTGTAGGCCATCCCACTGCTGGCTGGACATCACCGCACTACTGGGGGCGCAGGGGGAATGTCCTCCTTGCACTCTGCCCCCCACCAAGGCAGTCAGCAGGGATGGGTGGCCTGGATCTCGGCACCAGCGTCGTGTTCCCACGACTGGTGAGAACTGAATCCGAGAGCACGCACAGGATGTGTCACCACGCTGGCCCGAGAGCCTGTGCTGCCCTCCCAACCCTGACTCACCTGCACCCCAACTCCACCTCCTCTCCAGTGGGGAAGGGAGGAGCGGTGCCACCTGGGCCTATAGGGCAGGTTCCTGCCAGATGGGGTAAAGGGGGAGGGTGTGTCTTCCGGGCGGGGGCGGCCAGGACACTGGCACCGCTGGCACTCCTCCCTAGGCTTCCAGACAGGTGTCAAGCCCTCTCCTGCCCTCTCACATTGGGGTGAGAGAGCAGTACCCCTCCCTTCGCTCTGCCCTGCCACGCCCCCACCTCTCCCAGGGCAGGCCGAAGACAGCTGTGTGACGATAAGATCAGAACAAATTGCCCACTAACTGCAGACACACAAACACTTTGTGCCTCAGAGCACGCTCTTTGGAGAGTCGGCCCTCGAGCTCTATTGGGGCCCTCTCCCGGGCCCCTCAGGCCTCCAGCCCTGCTGACCCCAGCCTTTTCTTCTTTGTGTCAGACGTCCGCTACCAGTGGACACTGGGCTTGGGGCATTGGCTTTCGTTCAAGGCCACATGGCCAGTGGCTCCGGGCTTGACCAGCTCTGCCCCCCCACCCCCTGCAGCCCGCCGCTCCCCAGGCTGCAGCGCTCAGGGTGGGCTTTGGAGTCAAGAGTGTCCCTATCACCCTCCCAGCTGACCTCAGCAGGTGACTTCACCTCGGAAGGGCATTTCCGATTCTGAATCATAGGGAAGAGCTGCAGAAGGAGGAAGCAGGTGGCAGGTTCGTTGTCATTACGACCAGGGATGAAGGGGAACCTTCCAGGGCAGACACCTCGGGAAGCTGTCACCCTCACGACAAAGGGACTTGGAAGACCAGAGGCCACCGGGAACTTGAGTCCAGCGGCGGAGGGACGACACCTTTGCCTGTCAACCTCCTCTGGAGAGGAAATGACCGCGAGCCGCCTCGCCTGCCTGGAGTTGCGAGCTTCACCAGGGCACAGGGACTTTCTAAAGACCGCTCCCCACTTCCGTTCCCGAGCGTGGCACAGGGACACGTATGTTCTGCTCCAAGATGCGCACACGCTCCGGTGGGAACAGCCACGGCGCGCAGACACACCCCCCGACGCCGCACCAGCGCCAGGCGCGCCCCCGCGCGGCCCTCCCGCGACCCCTCACCGGTCCCGGCCTCGGCCCTCCCGGGTCCGCTTCCCCCGGCGCTCCTTCCAGACGACCAGCCCGGCCAGGCGGCGGACCAGGCGGGCGCCCAGGCTCCCCCGCCGCTCGGCCATGGTGGGGGCAAAGGCCCCGGATTCGGGGTGCCGGAGCCCCGGACAGCTCCCGGCCGCGAGGGCCACCCGGATCCGCTCACTAACGGAGAAACGCCTTCTCCGGTCCGCCCAGCAGAGCAAACAGCGGCCCCGCCCGCAGCCGTGTGGGCAGAGGGCACCCAGCGGCTGCCCTTAGCCCGCGGGAAGTGGGGCGCTCTGGAGGGGATCACCGCCACCCTCATGCCGAGGGCCTGCTCTTGGCCCTGTCCGCGCTGCTTCTCAGGCCCTAAGGCAGGCAGCCCCCAAGCCCCGGGGGTCTAGATGGGCTGGGAAAGAGGGAGCTGGGGTGAGTGGGGGCCTGGAAGCGGGGCTGGGCGCGGGATCTTCCAGCCTCGGATAAGGGAGGGGAGCCTGGAACACAGGGGCGGGGCCAGGGGCTGGGGTGGGCGGGGTCTTCGAGAGTGGGCGGGGCCTTCCCTAGTGCCCTTAGCCTCCTGAGCTGGGAGTTACCCAGGTGAGCTTGGAACCCAATCTTGATTACAGTGGGGGTCGAAGGTGAACCTGCCATTGCCCACCCCCACCCCCACCCCCGCGCTCTGAGGGTTCTCTCCATGCTGGAGAACCTTCCACACAGAGGAACTCTGTTCCTCTGTTGCCGAGTACATGTGGGCATGCGTTGTGATTGCCCCCCCACAACCCGCTGGAAGTTGACTTGCAAACCCCCTCTCTGAAAATGAGTATATTATTTAATAACAGCAACTGCTTATTATGATTATAACCCGGGCCTGGGGCTTCGCAGGCAGTGGCCATTTCCCACTGATGCCACCTCTTTAATTCTCCAAAGGGGTGGGAACACCCCCATTAGAGGGGAACCCCTGGACTGCAGGGAGAAAGGCCACCGGGAAGCCGGACACGGTGGCTCGTGCCTGTAAGCTTCAGCCTATGAAGCGGCCGGGGCTAGGGATCGCGGTTCGAGTCCCGCCTGGGGCCCGTAGCGAGACCTAGTCCCAAAAAAATAGCTGGGCGTGGTGGTGCGCGCCTGTGATCCCAGGTACCTGGGAAGCTGAGGCTGGGGATGGCTTGAGTCCGTGGTACCCCGGGCAACGAGAGCCTGCGGTTCCATGGGCAAAACAGCAAGACCTAGTCTCAAAA
>PVHY01021088.1:0-20882 GCA_004024945.1 Uropsilus gracilis
AGCAGCAGAGACTCAATAATTCATCAACAACCTCAAGAAGTCACTTTTTGGTCCTGTGCAGAAAATATTTCCTGACTTCTGATCCTCATAGGCCAGGGCTACCCGGCCCGTCCCCTATAGGAATCCTGGCTGCATATGGTCTTGTCAGCTATTTTGATCTAGAATCAATAGTCCTGGGCGAGGCAGAATGAAGCGGCTCATGAAGCACTTGCACACGTTCTTGGAGAAGCTGGTGGGGCCCGTGACCTTGCTACTCGCTTCACACCCATCCTCTGTCCAGTGCCCCGATCACTGGTGGAAATGGTTTCCTTTCACCTTTGCAGTTAACAAAATTAAGACAAAGGAGAAAAACTCGCTTGGATCAAGTCACATAGACAGCGTTCTCTCTCGTCATGCAACTCATGCCCATCCAGTCTCTAGTCTATGCTGCCCACATGTGTACGGAAGGCCACCCCCTCTCCGGAGATCCGTTTGTCACCCACATACACCCCACAAAAAGCAGGAAGCAGGAGGTGCAGAGAGAAAATACTCATTTGTTTATTCAACAATCAACAGGCAATTTGAAAGCTGCTGTGTCCTCTCCCCAGAGAATATACTGGTGGAGAACCAGGTCTTGCCCTGGCAGGTCCTGGTGATGGGAGTCTGGGGGATCACGGGGTTCCCAGACACACAGCATGGGGGTCCAGAGCCTCATCCGATAGCAGGAATCACATGAGAAAAGTCATCCCAGAGCTTCACAGGAACCCCCATCATGGCCAAGCTCCTCCTTTCGATGACGCTCCTGAATAGAGACCCAGCAAAGGGACGATGTAGATGAAAGAGATTTGGGGTCAAGTCTGACCAAGTCTCAATTTTACATCCATCTCAGCACTGAGCTGTCATCCTCAACCCTTCCCCACACCCCCAACACTATGGACAGGGACCCTAATGATGGGCAAACTATCACCAGAAAAATGAGTATTTGGCAGAAGCAGCACTGCCTTCAGCACTTTTTTGCTTCAGCTTCCATTTCGTTCTTTCCACTAAGGACAAGGAAACATCAGAAGAGTCCCTGCAAGGGCCCACACTGATGACACAAGAACAAATACAAGAAATGAGTGATCCCATGAAAATCCTGCCTGAAGCTGGGTGTGGTGGCAACGCCTGTAATCCAAGTTCTGGAAGGCAAGAGGCCTAGATCACTTTTGTTCGTGGGTTTGAGACTATCCTGGGCAACATAACAAGATCTGGTCTCAAAAAACAGTTGGGCTTGGTGGCAAATGCCTATAATCCCAGCTAAGCTACCTGGGAGGCTGAGGCTGGGGATCGCTTGAGTTTGCACAGGATCAGAACTACCCCAGGAAACATAGTGAGACCTGGTCTCAAAAGAAGAAGGCCTGCCTGAAGCCTGTGGAGACTAAGTGACCTACTTGCACATATGTAGTTTCAAAAAGTACACAGAAATTGCATAGGTGTCTAAAGAGCAGACAAATGAAAGACATTAGAGTGGAGAAAAGGACAAGAGGGTGAGTTAGATGCTCACTGGGGGGAAGTCAGGACACCCCCTCCTTCTGCTCTGAAAACCTCACAGGACTGAAACTGAGGGTGACTGTGAGGGAGTCAGGGGGTCCCCAATGCCTCACCGTTCACAGGGGCAACGCAGGTTTTCCCGCACATCCCTTTGCAGCACTTGTAGTTGCCCGGACACTCGCCATCCGTCTCACACTGGTTGGGAGGGTTCAGCATCATGCATTCTCCATGCACCACCGGACACTGGCCAGGCTTCGTCACTGTGAGTGGAGAGCACAGGTCAGAGGCCCTGCACCTTCCTCACGGCCCCTCCTGCACCCAGCCCGGCCCCACCTTCAGCAGAGAACATGGCTTCCTCTACAACCGGAGATTCCCATTCCTCCTATAGGGAGAGCCTGGCACCCTATACCACCGACCCCATCCATGTAGGTGACCAGTGTCCAGGGCTAGGGCTGGCGGCTGCCACTACCCAGTTATCTGAGTGAAGGGCCAGATGATGTGACCTGAAAATGGGCCTCCTCGGGGGTTGGTTACAGCCGTGGTCCCTTCTTGTCTGGGGCAGTGACTCACTGAGCAGCAGAAATACCGGCTCTGCAGTTCTTGGCAGGGGTCGAGACAGGTCCCTGCACCCACCCCGGGCCCATAGGCTGTGGCCCCTGGGTCCAGCTCTCCTCAGCCGGGCACTTGCTCACCTGGCTTGGAGGGCTGCACAGGGTCCAGGCATGTGGCGGTGCACGCATCAGGGCAGCATTTCTGCTGTCCTGGGCACTGCCAGTCATTTCGGCATTGAGGTTCTTGAAGTCGAGGACACTTGGCTGGTGGTCTGTAGGGGCAGTCTCCAGCCTTCACCCCTGCTGAGGAAGAGCTGACTAATCAGGAGGGCATATGGTGACCCCTGCCCACCTCCTGGAGAGAACCTCACCCAGGGATGGTGATGAGGTTCCAGGGAGAGTGTCAGCCTGACCCCCAGGAGGGACAGGTGGGATGAGCCACACACACTGATGCAGCCACAGACCCAGGGACACCATTGTGCTCAGCCAAGCTTCCTGCCCCTATAGGTGATCTAGGGGCAGAAGAAGGGGAGACATGCTGGGGGCAGTGGGGATATAGGAGAAACCAAGACAACAAGAGTCAAGGTCACAGACTGATAGCCAGACACAGAGGCTGAGGGCAGCCAGCAGGGGCTGGGAGAGAACAGGGCAAGGGACAGAGAGGAGGTGACAGACAGCCAGGATGATAGCGGAAAGAAGCATTTCCATGTACTCAGAACCCTCATGAAGACCTGGGCACCAGGTGAATATGACTGACCTCAGGGTCCCTCTGATGGACAGGTTTCCAGGTGACAGATCAACAGGCAGAGGATACCACCGAGACCTCCTCCCTCGGACCCGAGATCAAGATTGAACCAGGCACGTTTAACTCACCCTTTCCAGCACCTTCCACAGCCCATGGTGCCAGGGTCGCCAGGACTAGAAGCGCGAGAGGGAAGAGGCCGCTGGACTTCATGGTGAGGTCAGGGCAGGCTCTGAGGGCAGCTGTCTGGCCTCACTGCTTATATCTCCCCCAGGGCTATGGCTCCACCCACTGACAGGCCCCACCAGCAAGAAATCAGCAACCCTGACACCAGGGGGCAGTAAATCCTTTGTCCCTGACAAGACAAGGAAGCCAAGAGGACCAGCCAGGGGAGAATCAGCAGAAGCTGGGCTGAAAGATGAAGCAGGTGGGTCCAGGTGAGGCTGCGAGTCATGGATGTGCCATCAGCCGGG
The DNA here is from genome assembly GCA_004024945.1 of Uropsilus gracilis. NCBI lineage: Eukaryota > Metazoa > Chordata > Mammalia > Eulipotyphla > Talpidae > Uropsilus > Uropsilus gracilis. The sequence continues at coordinate 3,276 of PVHY01021088.1, forward strand.
TCGGGGAGGGACAGGCAGGTAGTGAGGACATCCTGCTGGACCTGGAGCTGAGGCCACAGATGGCCGTTCCTCAGTGACCGGGACCTGCACCACTATTCTCACTGCCCTGGGCTCTCTGGGGTCATGACACTCCCTGTGATTGCTCCATTCATGTTCGCTCATAATTCAGGAGACCTGTCACTCAACAACGGGTGTTTATGATCTGTGACTATTTGTTCTGTCCCAGCCCAGTCCGGGTTCAGGCAGGGACACGGAGAACGCTGAGTCAGCGCCATCTCAGGAGAGGGGCAGAGGGGAGGCTCTGGCCTCAGCATGGCTCCCGGAGCTCCGCGTTCCCACTGGAAACCCCAACACGTGAGCTCTTCTGCGTCAGGTGAGGGACTCGGACTGGGAAAGGCTCAGAAGGAAGAAGTGACGGTGTCTCCTGTGACTAAACAGGATGGAAAGTGACCTGCACTGACGGGGCACAGGGGCCCCGGGTACCAGCTGTCAGATTCCAGCAAGTGCACCGTGTGTTGTAAAGAGCCAGTGGCGGGACACGAGGATTGACAAACAAGAGAGATCGCTCAGTGCAGAGGCTGAGGGCTGGTTAGAAGCATGAACTAAACAGTCCTGTTTATTACAGCTGTTAGCACTTTTTTTTTTTTTTGAGACTAGGTCTCGCTATGTTGCTCAGGGTACTGCGGACTCAAGCAATCCCCAGTCTCAGCCTCCCAGGTAGCTAGGATTACAGGCACCTACCATGGGTCTCACTATACTGCCCGGGGTAGTCTCAAACTCAAGCGATCCCAAGCCTCTTGCCTCCCAGCACTTGGACAACAGGTGCATGCCACCACACCCGGCTTACTCGCATATTTAAAGAGAGTGATAACAATGGTTTGCAGATAAACCAACAAGGGGAAGAAGTGAGTTTTAGGAGCTGGCACGGTGGCTCGTGCCTGTAAGCTTCAGTCTATGTAGCAGCCGGGGCTAGGGATCATGGTTCGAGTCCCGCCTGGGGCCTGTAGTGAGACCTAGATCCAAAAAAATAGCCGGGCATGGTGGCGCGCACCTGTAATCCCAGCTACCTGGGAAGCTGAGGCTGGGGATCGCTTGAGTCTGTGGTACCCCGGGCAATGAGAGCCTGCGGTTCCACAGGCAAAAACAGCGAGACTTAGTCACAAAAGAAAAGAAAAGAAAAGAAAAGACAAAAGAAGTGGGTTTTAGGCAGAATTAGATTAGGTAAAACATTAGTTTCTGTGGGATACTTGGGGGCAGGGGGTTCACTTATTAACTTGCTATAACCTCCTAAGGAAGGTCTCTGAAGGTAAATATTGGAGGAATGAAGACACCGCTGTTTACTGGAGGTCAGTCATGCCATTTCCATCTTCAGTGTTCTGAAGACAGATAAGAATGGGATGAAGGGCAGCAGAGACTCAATAATTCGTCAGCAGCCTCAGAAAGTCACTTTTTGGTCCTTTACAGAAAATATTTCTTCACTCCTGACCTAACTCGAGGTCTGAGGCAGGAGGGTCACGTCCCTGGGAAGCTGTAGCCCAAGGTGCTCCCACAGGAAATTATTAGACCACCTCAGCCTTTCTCGGAACCAGCGCTCCCCAGCTGATCCCCAGAGACTGGTTGGTGGAGGACATGCCTTGTGTTCTGAGCCTGCGGCACACACCCTCCCTCCCTTCCACCAGACACAGTGAATCAGTCACTCATCCATTCGGTCACTCCTGCGAAATCACTTCATTCATTTTTACCTCCTAAGAGTCCTTAGACTGTGTCCTCAACTACAGTGAAGACGTGTGGACCCAACACCACGTGACACAACCTTCATGGACACACTGGGTATCATGACTGGGAAGAATTTGGATAATTGCAGGAAAAGAAAAACCATATTACTTTTGAGCCAGGACCTGAGAGGGTCACTTGGATCTAAGCATCATGGCTTCCTCTATGGACCCAAGGAGCAGCCCCTCCATCCTACCAGCAGGTGGGGCTGTTTCAGAGGGAGCCCAGAGCGAGATGGCAGCTCTGATTCCTCAAGTCAGGCCTCGCTCTGTGTCACTGGTGGTGGGTGACTTTGGTCAGCCTGGTCAGATCTTGTAGCCTGTTGTCAACCAACCACCAGTAGAGGTGCTGTGTGAGTCTCTGTCGGGTGATAAAACACCCGGTAGCTTGGAGACAAGCAGAGATTCTCCATAACGTGGGACTGTCTCAGGCAGTGGAATGAGCCCTCTGCAGACCTTTTGAAGAGGGAAGATTCCTAACTGCTGCCCTGAGGATCCATCATGCAGCTGCAGCAACCTGCAAATTGTCATTTGACATTGTCAAATGTCTCCCTGGCGTGGTGGATGCTGTGCACACCAGGGTTGGGTATCCCATAAGGCTGAGAGTGCCTCCCTCTATCTACCTCACCACTACCTGCCCCACTCTCTCTCCACTCCCTAGCTCTATCTTTCTGTGGATCTCCTATGCCACAGAAAGCTACATAGATGGGTAGGAAGAGCATGATAGAGACAGGTGGGAGATCAAGATGTACAAATGGACAATGGTTGGATAGATGGATACTTGTTGGATGGATGGTTGGTCAGATGGATGAATGGACAGAGACAGTAAGAGAAAGGACATTGTGCTAAGGACCGTGGTTCGAGTCCCTTTTGGGACAACATAGCAAGACCTAGTCCCCAAAAATAGCTGGGCGTGGAGGCACACACCTGTAACCCCAGCTACCTGGGAAGCTGAGACTGGTGATTGCTTGAGTCTGTGCTACCACCAGCAATGGGAACCTGCAGTTCCACAGGCAAAAATAGCAGATCTAGTCTTAAAGAGAGAGAGAGAGAGAAAGGACACTGTATCTCTGGCGAACCCTGGCTGATACTACTGCTCCCCCTGCAATCCCTAACACATCCCATGGTGCCAGCTGCATCTTGACCCTGATGTTCCACCTGCTGCCCCCCACGGTCACAAGCAGCTGGAGATGGGGCTGCATTCTGAGAGATGGCCTGGCACTTTCACCGTGGAAGAGCCCCTGAGTGAGTGCACAACCTTGGAGCTCGAGGCCTGACCATGCAGCTGTGGGGCTGGACATCGTAGCGGCAGCAATGAGGAGACATGTGCATGGTCAGGGGTCAGTTTCCAGGCAGCCTGTCTGCCGGGATGGCCGTCAGGGACGAGGCAAGGACTGGAAAGCCCTCTCTGAGCTTGACCAGCTGCTTCATGGGGCCCAGAGAAACACAGGCCACAGAAGGAGCCTGGCTCCTTATCCACCATCCGCTCCATGAGGGGAAGAACTCGGACATGACTGCTGACGTCTACAGAGCAGGTCATGAGAGAGGATCATGGTCACAATGGTGGCCACTCCCACCTCATCTGATCTCATCAGGACACGAGTGCCTGTCATTCTGCGCTGCCTGTGGTCACCCCAGCAAGCCAGGAGGAAGCTGTGTGGGAGAGTCTGAATAACTGGGGTGCACTGGGGATGTGGGGCCACCTCATGATGCTTAAAGGAGCTGCCCTCTTTGCTTTTTCTCACACACTCACCTCCCCACCCACTTGCAACTCAAGGAACAATGACTTTTAAGGAGGAAAAAAAAACACTATCTTACCAGTAATTTTTTTTTTTGAGACTAGGTCTCATTCTTGCCTGGGGAATGGCAGACTCACGTTGCCTGGGGTACAACGGACTCAAGTGATCCTCAGCCTCAGCCTCCCAGGTAGCTGGGATTGCAGGCAGGCGCCACCATGCCCAGCTATTGAGACTAGGTCTTGTATATTGCCCCAGATGGGTCTTGAACCTGTGGACTCAAGCAATTCTGCCTCGCACTTTGTAGGCTGCTATTAAAGGCACACGCCACTGTGCCCAGTCCACCAGTGATATTTTTAAGGAAAGATTAAAATGCGACATAGTTGGTACTTTTGTTTCATCATGATCCAGTCACATTCCTGCTTCCTTCAGGATGCGTGCAGAGCAGCAGGCAAAGCAAGGCGCCTTGCTGGCCCTCTCTACAGTCCTGCTCACGTCCTCTTTCTGCTCCGGTGACCCCAAAGCATCGTCACCAATGAGTGTATTGGCCTTAGCAGGTCGTCAAAGGCACCCACCAAAACAGTGTCCTCTCGTTGAGAAAGGCGGCTCATACTGACTTCCCCAAAAGCTGCATGAGTGGACCTGGGCTCCTTCCGTGCCAAGAGGTGAGGAGCCCACAGTCCTGTGTCAGGCTCGTCGTCTGTCAGGACACACCCCCCTCTCCCAGCTTCTGCTCCATCTACGTACCACCAGGCGGGTCCCAGCCCCCACTGGAGCAGCCTCATGGGGAGGATGGGTTCTCCTGTGGCAGCATTGGAAGTGACCCAGCATGCAGGGAAATTGCTTTGTGGCCACTGGACACGGGATCACGGCCCGCTAGGCCAACGGGACTTTCCTGTCTCCTCTCAGTGGACCTGAGACTTGGCTCCGCCCCTCTCACCTTTTGTGCTTTTCATGGTGACACTGAGGCCAGATTCCATGGCAAAGCATTTGGAATCCTGCCCTGGGGTGAGTGGCCCTTGGTTCTACTCAACTGGTTTTATGTAGAAGCACCAGTGTCCGGAGGAGGAGAGGGAATGAAAGCGGCTCACGATGTCAGCGAAAGCAGCTGTGCACGTATCTGGAGACCTTGGTGCAGCCAGTGACATGGCTGCTCGTTTCACCCCTGCTCACAGCAGGTGCCCGAACATGGGCAGATGTGGTTTCCATCACCTTTGCCATTTAAGGAACTTAGTTACGTGACAGTAAGTAACGTGTTCAAGGCACATAGCCAGGGCTCTCAGATCATAGTGCAAACTCCTGCCCGTTCAGTCCCTGAGTCTCTGCCACCCACACGTGTACGGAGGGCTGAGTTCATTCACAGATTTCCCTTGTCACCCACACACACCCCACAATGAAACAAGGAAGCAGGAGGCACAGAGAGAGACATGCTCATTTGTTTACTCAACAATCAACAGGCAATTCCTGGGAGCTGCTGTGTCCTCTCCCCTAAGGAGATACTGGTGGAGAACCAGGTCTTGCCCTGGCAGGTCCTGGTGATGGGAGTCTGGGGGATCACAGGGTTCCCAGACATACAACGTGGGGATCCAGAGTCTCATCCAATAGCAGGAACCACATAGAAAAGTCATCCCAGAGCTTCACAGGAACCCCCATCATGGCCGAGCTCCTCCTTTCGATGACGCTCCTGAATAGAGACCCAGCAAAGGGACGATGTAGATGAAAGAGATTTGGGGTCAAGTCTGACCAAGTCTCAATTTTACATCCATCTCGGCACTGAGCTGTCACCCTCCCTTCCCCCTCCCCCCGCAACGACACTATGGACAGGGACCCTAATGGTGGGCAAAGTGTCACCAGAAAATGAGCATCTGGCAGAAGCAGGGCTGCACACAGCTCTTTTAGCTTCAGCTTCCATTTCGTTCTTTCCACTGAGGATAAGGGAACATATCAGAAGAGTCACTAGCCCTGGACCCACACCAATGGCGCAAGAACAGAGTCAAGTTATAAGTGATTCCATGTAAATCCTGTCTGAGGCCTGTGGAGCCTGAGTGACCTATTTGCACATAGCGAGCTATGAAAAGGTACCCGGAAGTTTGCATAGATGTCTAAAGAGCAGATAAATGAATGGAATTAGAGTGGAGAAAAAGAAAAGGAGGTGAGTCAGACCTCGCTGGGGGAAAGTCAGGACGCCCCCTCCTTATTCTCTTGAAACCTCACAGGGCAGAGGCAGAGGGTGCCTGTGAGAGAGTCAGGGGACCCCCATTGCCTCACCATTCACTGGAGCAACGCAGCTTTTCCCACACATCCCACGGCAGCACTTGAAGTTGCCCTCACACTCTCCATCGGTCTCACAGAAGTTGGGGGGGTTCCACATCATGCATTCTCCATACACCACCGGACACTGGCCAGGCTTCATCCCTGTGAGAGGAGAGCACAGGTCAGAGGCCTGTGCTCACAGCCCCACCTGCACTCAGCCCTCCCCCACCTTCATCAGGGAACATCATGTCCTCCCACCCCATGACCACGGCTACTCCTGAAGGGAGAGCCTGGTTCTCTCTACCAACAACCCCATCCATGCAGGTGATCAGTGACCAGGTCAGACTGCTGGTGGCTGCCCATCACCCTGTTATCTGAGTGAAGGAGCAGAGGATGTGGCCTGAAAATGGACTTCCAGGCAGGGCTCTGTCCACAGCCAGGTCCCTTCCTGTCTGGGACAGTGACTCACCGAGCGGCAGAAACACCTGACTCAGCAACTCTTGGTAGGAGACTCACCACCTCCCCCTCCCCCCTAGGCTGTGTCTCCTGGGTCCACTCTCTCCTCAACCCCACAAAAGCTCACCTTGTTTTGAGAGCTTCACAGGGTCCAGGCATTTGACTCCGCACATATCCTGGCAGCATTTTTTCATCTCTGGGCACTGCCAGTCACTCTCACATTCAGGTTCCTCATATCGAAAGCACCGGGCTGGTGGTCTGTAGGGGCAGCCTCCAGCCTTCATAGATGCTAAGGAAGAGTCGAGTGCTGAGGAAGGGCTGTGATGACCCCTGAGTCAAGCCCCATCACCTGAACAGACTCTCACCAGGGACTGGCCAGGGGAAGTGTCTGACTGACCCCCAAGAGGGACAGGTGGAATGAGTCACCCACATTGACAGAGCTACAGACCTGGGGCACCAAGGAACTTGGCCAAGCTTACCAGCTCCCAGAGGTGAGCAGGTGGAAAAAGAAGGGGAGATTAACTGGGATGCAGAGAAACCCAATTTGGGGGAGGGGGGGTTTTAATGGACAGGGCTTCCAGGTGACAGATCAATAGACAGAGGACACCACTGAGACCTCCCACCATAGACTCCAGAGCTAAGATTGTACCAGGCAAGTCTAACTCACTTCCTCCAGCACCTTCCACGGCCCATGGTGCCAGGGTCGCCAGGACTAGAAGCGCGAGAGGGAGGAGGCCGCTGGACTTCATGGTGAGGACAGGGGAGGCTCTGAGGGCAGCTGTCCGGTCTTGAAGCTTATATGACCAGTAGGGCTGTGGCTCCACCCACTGACAGGCCCCGCCCCCTTGATTTCCAGGTATGAAGGGAAGCAAGAAATCGGCAACCCTGACACCAGGGGGCAGTAAACCTTCTGTTCCTGACAAGACAAGGAAGCCAAGAAGACCAGCCAGGGGAGAATCAGTAGAAGCTGGGCTGGAAGATGATGCAGGTGGATCCAGGTGAGGCTGTGAGTCATGGATGTGTCATCAACTGAGTGGGGGAGGGGCGGGCAGGCGGTGAGAACATTCTGCTGGACCTGGAGCTGACACCACAGATGGCTGCTCCTCAGTGACCAGAGCCTGCACCACTGTTCTCACTGTCTGGGCTCTCCCGGGTTATGACACTCCCTGTGATTGCCCCATGCACGTTCCGTCTCAATATTCAGGTGTCCTGTCAATCAGCCAATGGGTATTTATGACCTGTGACTATTTGCTCTGGCCCAGCCCAGTCCCAGTTCGGGCACAGACACGGAGAACGCTGAGTCAGCGCCGTCTCAGGAGAGGGGCAGAGGGGAGGCTCTGGCCTCAGCATGGCTCCCGGAGCTCCATGTTCCCACTGGAAACCGCGACACGTGAGCTCTTCTGCGTCAGGTGAGGGACTCGGACTGGGGAAGGCTCAGAAGGAGGAAGTGACGGTGTCTCCTGTGACTAAGCAGGATGGAAAGCGACCTGAGCTGACCGGGCACAGGGTCCCTGGGTGCCAGCCGTCGGGCTCCGGCACGAGCATCACGTGAGATGGTCCAGGCTGCCACTACCCAGAGACCCCTCGGGCTGCGCATGCTCACCTGCTCCGTGTGCTTCCGGGGTCACGAGGGTGGGCCCAGCTCAGGCTCCCTGGGAGAGGTCGTCTCTGCCACTTCCCCAGGCAGCGGCCGCGCTGACAACAGCAGCAGAGACTCAGTAAGTTACCAACAGCCTCAGGAAGTCACTTTTTGGTCCTTTACAGAAAATATTTCCTGACTTCTGAGACTCACAGGCCAGGACTACCTGGCCTCTCCTTCATAGGAATCCTCCCAGGGCTGACTGCACATCGTCTACTCAGCTGATTATTCTAGAATCAATAGTCTTGGTAGGGGAGAGTGAGAGCGGCTCATGATGCCAACAGAAGCAGGTGTGCACATTCATGGAGAACTTGGTGCGGCCCGTGTCCTTGTTACTTGCTTCATACCCATGGCATATCCAGTGCCCGGAACATTGGCGGAGGTGGTTTCTATTCACCTTTGCAGTTAAAGAAGTTAAGACAAATGAGAAAAACTCACTTGGATCAAGTCACTAGGCAGTGTTCTCTCTTGTGATACAATCTCATGCCCATAAGACTCTAAGTCTCCGTCACCCACACGTGCACGGAGGGCTGCCACCACTCCAGAGGTCCCCTCGTCCCCCACCCACACCCCACAATAAGCAGGAAGCAGGAGGTGCAGAGAGAAAATGCTCATTTATTTATTCAACAATCAACGGGCAATTTGAAAGCTGCTGTGTCCTCTCCCCAGGGGAGATAATGGTGGAGAACCAGGTCTTCCCCTGGCAGGTCCCGGTGATGGGAATCTGGGGGATCACGGGGTTCCCAGACACACAGCGTGGGGATCCAACACCTCATTCAATAGCAGGAATCATGTGAGAAGAGTCAACCCAGAGCTTCACAGGAACCCCCATCATGGCCGAGCTCCTCCTTTCGATGACGCTCCTGACATAGAGACACAGCAAAGGGACGATGTAGATGAAAGAGATTTGGGTCCAGTCTGACCAAGTCTCAAATTCACATCAAACTCACCAATGAGTCATCATCCTAACTCCCCCCGCCCCGGACACTATGGACGGGACCCTGACGATGGGGTCCAATTTAATTATCCACAAGATAACCAGAAAATGGGTATTTCGCAGAAGCGGCCTCATACAGCATTTTCCATTTCGGCTTCTATTTCATTCTGTCCATTCTACAGCGAAGCAGATACCCAGTCACCTCCCGGGGCCCTTCCCCCAAAGGCAGGAACACAGTCAAGCACTAAACGGTTCTGTGGAAATCCTGCCCGTGGCCTGTGGAGGCTGCGTGACCTACGTGCTCGCTTGGAGGCGCAAAGTGCACAACAGGCTGCACAGACATCTACGCGGTAGACGAGTGAGTAACTTCGGGTGGAGAAAAGGGCACGAGGGTGAGTCAGAGACTTTCTGAGGGGAGGATCCGGACGCCCCCTCCTCATCCACTTGACACCTCACAGGGCAGAGCTGAGGGCGGCTGTGAGGGAGTCAGGGGGTCCCCAATGCCTCACCGTTCACAGGGGCAACGCAGGTTTTCCCGCACATCCCTTTGCAGCACTTGTAGTTGCCCGGACACTCGCCATCCGTCTCACACTGGTTGGGAGGGTTCAGCATCAGACATTCTGCCTTCACCACCGGACACTGGACAGGTCAGAGGCCCTGCACCTTCCTCATGGCCCCTCCTGCCTCTGGCTCCGCCCACCTTCATCAGAGAACATGAATTCCCCCACCCCCACCCCCATTCCTCCTGTAGGGAGAGTCTGGTGCCCTCTACCACCGACCCCATCTATCCAGTGTCCAGGGCTGAGGGCTGGCTGCTGCCCACCATGCGGTTATCTGAGTGAAGGACCAGATGATGTGATCTGAAATTGGACCTCTGGCGGGGCTGTGACCCAGCGAGCAGCAGAAACACTCAGCTCTGCAGTTCTTGGCAGGGGTCAAGACAGGTCCCTGCACCCACCCCGGGCCCCTAGGCTGTGGCTCCTAGGTCCAGCTCTCCTCAGCCGGGCACTTGCTCACCTAGCTTGGAGGGCTGCACAGGGTCCAGGCATGTGGCAGTGCACGCATCAGGGCAGCATTTCTGCTGTCCTGGGCACTGCCAGTCATTTTGGCATTGAGGTTCTTGAAGTCGAGGACACTTGGCCGGTGGTCTGTAGGGGCAGTCTCCAGCCTTCGCCCCTGCTGAGGAAGAGCCGACTAGTCAGGAGGGCTTCCTGCCCCCCCCCCCCAGAGGCAAGCAAGGGGCTGCAGGAAGGGGAGATAATGCTGGTGACGTTGGGGATGCAGAGAAACCAAGACAAGAGTCAAGGTGACAGGCTGACAGCCAGACACAGAGGCTGAGGACAGCCAGAAGGAGGTGTTGGGAGAGAGCAGGGAAAAGGACAGAGAGGAGGGTAGAACCAGCCCAGGACGACAGCCGGTCTGAAGCATTTCTGCCTGCTCAGAACTCCTCTGAAGACCTGGTAGCCAGGCGAACATGACCTACCTCAGGGAGTGTTCTGATGGATAGAGCTTTCAGGTGACAGATCAATAGACAGAGGACACCACAGAGCCCTTCCCCCTTAGACCCCAAAACCAAGATTGTACCAGGCACGTCTAACTCACCCTCTCCAGCACATTCCACAGCCCATGGTGCCAGGGTCAGCAGCACTGGAGCGCGAGAGGGAGGAGGCCACCGGACTTCATGGTGAGGACAGGGCAGGCTCTGAGGGCAGCTGTCTGGCCTCACTGCTTTTATGTCCCCCAGGGCTGTGGCTCCACCCACTGACAGGCCCCGCCCCTGGCTCCACCCACTGACAGGCCCCACCCCACAGGCTGCAAGAAATTATCAACCCTGACAGCAGAACAGGGGCAGTAAATCTTTGTCCCTGACAAGACAAGGAAGCCAAGAGCATCAGCCAGAGGAGAATCAGCAGAAGCTGGACTGGAAGATGATGCAGGTGGGTCCAGGTGAGGCTGTGAGTCATGGATGTGCCATCAGCCGGGTGGGGGAGGGGCGGGCAGGCGGTGAGAACATTCTGCTGGACCTGGAGCTGACACCACAGATGGCCGTTCCTCAGTGACCGGGGCCTGCACCACTGTTCTCACTGTCCTGGCCTCTCTGGGGTCAGTAACTCCCTGTTATTGCCCCATGAATGTTCCCCCTCATAATTCAGGTGACCTGTCACTCAGCCAATGGATGTTTATGATCTGCTCTGTCCCGTCCTAGTCCCAGTACTGGCACAGACACAGAGAACACTGAGTCAGCGCCATCTCAGGCGAGGGGCAGAGGGGAGGCTCTGGCCTCAGCATGGCTCCCGGAGCTCCGCATTCCCACCGGAAACCCGACACGTGAGCTCTTCTGCGTCAGGTGAGGGACTCGGACTGGGGAAGGCTCAGAAGGAGGAAATGACGGTGTCTCCTGTGACTAAGCAGGATGGAAAGTGACCTGAGCTGACCGGGCACAGGGGCCCCGGGTCCCAGCCGTCGGGCTCCGGCACGTGCATCACGTGAGATGGTCCAGGCTGCTCCTGCCCAAAGACCCCCTGGGGCCCCGCGTGCTCACCTGCTCCATGTGCTTCCGGGGCCACGCGGGTGGGCCCAGCTCAGGCTCCCTGGGGGAGGTCGTCTCTGCCACTTCCCCAGGTGGCGGCAGCGCTGACAATAGCAGCAGAGGCTCAGTAATTCACCAACAGCCTCAGGAAGTCACTTTTGGTCCTTTACAGAAAATATTTCCTGACTCCTGACCTAGGCCCGAGGCCCAAGGCAGGAGGGTCAGGCCCTTGGGAAACTGCAGCCCAAGGAGCAGTTAATTAATGGACATCAATCAGGCTTTCTGGGAACCATTGCTCCCTGCTGATTCCCAGAGACTAATTGATGGGAGGCGCGCCCTGAGCGCTGAGCCTGCAGCACATACCTGCCCTCCCTTCCACCAGACACAGTGAATCAGTCACTCATCCTTTCAGTCACTCCTGCAAATTTACTTCATTCATTCGTACCTCCTGCTGGCCTTTAGGCTGTGTCCACAAGGGCCAGCAGTGGACTACATATAGCTACAGTGAGACACGTGGACTCAGCACCAGGTGGCACAACCATCATAGGTGCATGTGGGTATCATGACTTGGAACAATTTGGATAATTGGATAATTCCACAAGTTGGATAATTGCTAGCAAAGAGGACTCATATTACTTACTCCAGCCAGCTTCTGAGAGGGTCACTTAGTTTTAAGCATCATGGCTTCCTCTGCGGACCCAGGGAGCAGCCCCTCCAACCTACCGGCAGGGGGGCAGGGGTGCTGTTTCAGACTGAGCACAGAGCGAGAGCATGAGGCAGCAGCTCTCTGATTCCTCAAGTCAGGCCTCGGTCTGGTTAGCTGGTGTGGGTGACTTTGGTCAGCCTGAGCTGGCCATTCGTCCTTGTTATCTGCCAACCACCAGCTGAGCTGTTGTGTAAGAGTCTCTGTCGGGTGATAAAACATTCATCAGTAGCTTGGAGACAAGCAGAGACCCTCCATGGAGTGGGTTGAACCTTCCGCAGGCCTTCTGAAGAGGGAAGACTCCTACCAGTGTCCTGCAGATCCAGCTCCAGCTGCGACAAACCCTTGTCGAATGTCCACTTTCCACCCCACCCCAACTCCCTCCACCGTGGATGCCGTACACAGCAGGGGTGGATTTTCCACAAATAGGAATTTGCCTCCCTCTTCCTCACCCCTACCTGCCCTACTCTCTCTCTCTCTCCCCTCCTCTGTCTTTTCATGGCTCTCCTATGATACAGGTAGTTACATAGAGGGTAGGAAGATCATGATGGGGACAGATGGGAGATGAAGGATGGATGGATGGATGGATGAAAGGACAAAGAGGGAGAGAGGAGGAAAAAGACATCGCTGGAGCACCCTGGCTGACACCACCTCTCCCCCCTGCAATCTCAGCACCTCCCTTTTGAGCCAGCTGCATGATGTCGCTGATGCGCTACCCACCACCCCCTATGGTCACGAGCAGCTCAGAGACGGGGCTGCATTCTGAGAGATGGCCTGACGCTTTGATCACCAAGGAAAAGCCCCTGAGTGTGAGCACACAACCTCGGCGCTAAAGGCCTGGCCGCAGCAGCAGTGAGGCGGCTGCCCAACCAGGGAAGAAACCAGAAAAAGAATTCAATCAAGGACCATTATGCAATGGGGAGATGGCGTGAGCCAGTCAGGAATAGTTATTAAGCCAAGGAACCGGGGAGAAGCCTCAGTGGCCTCTGTCACCTCCTGCCCTACAAGATTTGGCTTTCTAAAGCTGAAGCTCCCAAGGCCAGAAACCCCAGAGGCTGACCTGATTGATGCAGGTGTGGCCAGGGGAGCAGCAGGGAGGGGGTGAGGAGGGGCTGGGGTAGGGAAGGGCTGGGAGAGTCAGCCCCTCCCGGCTCCACAAGCCAGGGCCCAACTCTTGCCTCTTAAGCTTCCCTTGCGCTGTCTGCCTCGCCGGGTTCTTCTCTGCAGCTCTGGGGTCATGAGAAAGCTGGTTCCCCAGCGAGGACCTGAGCCGTGACTGGTGTCTGGCTGCGATTCCAGTCCAGGATCCTTTCCCTTCTCTTCCTCAAGGGCCTGGATGTCTCCCAAGGGGAGGCAGCTCTTCACTCTGTGATCTACCGAAAATGTTACTAATCTGCTCTCTGTGACCTTTCAACAAGGAAGTGGTTGGGAGTTTGTTCAACCTATGGGCGGTGAATGTGGCCTCTGTGGCGGCTGAGATGTGTTTGCTTTTACATTATTAATGGTGCGTTACCTGCACTCCCCCAACATGTGCTTCCCTTTGCAATGCGTGTGGAGTACATGTTTCCAAGTGCTTCTGATGCATAGTTAGTAAATGTCTGGGGCAGACAACCCGCTCTGCAGATGAGGCAATGGTCAGCAGTATGAGAACAAAAATGAAGGCCCCAACTCTAGGACAAAGGGGATGCACCCCAACCTCTATCCTCTGGGGGACACCCCCCCAATGATCAGTTTTCCTGTCCCAATTTGCTGGATTTCAGGACTTTCACTACAGCTAAGAGACCGGAAGCAGAATGACTGCTTTCCAGTCCTGGCGCCTCCTGACCGTCCCGTCAGCCCATCACACTTAGAGCTGCCCACACCTGCGTGCGTGAGCCCGGCAGACACACATGCGCACTCCTCACCCTGGACCCTCATGGTGCCAGGAGCAGGTGTCACCATCATTTGCTTTACAAACGGCAGGCACAGAGCTTAGCTCCGTCTCCCAGATGGGTGCACTGCAGGAGGCATGAGGCACTTGGGGCCCTGCCTGGGACAGATGCCTGTGCCCAGCCTGGAGCTAACCAGGAGGCCTTTGCAGGAGCCAGAGTGAGAGGAGGGAAACGGGTGAGGACGTCCACAGCCCCAGCCCCTGAGGACCTGCTCCGCCGCTCTCATCTTCATGGGCTTTTCATGGCGACGCTGAGGCCAGATTCCATGGCAAAGCGTTTAGCATCCTGCCCTGGGGTGAGTGGCCCTTGGTTCTACTCAACTGGTTTTATGTAGCAGCACCAGTGTCTGGAGAGGGGGAGGGAACGAAATCAGCTCACGATGACAGCGAGGCAGGTGTGCACGTATCTGGAGACCCTGGTGCAACTGGCGACATGGCTGCTCTTTTCAAACACTCTCCCAGCAGATGCCCCGAACTCAGGCGGCCGTGGTTTCCATCACCTTTGCTGGTTAAGGAACTCACATGGGAGCAGGTAACGTGTTCAAGGCACATAGCCAGGGCTCTCAGATCATAATGCAAACTCCTGCCTGTTCAGTCCCTGAGTCTCTGCCACCCACACGTGTACGGAGGGCTGAGTCCATTCACAGATTTCCCTGGTCACCCACACACACCCCACAATGAAACAAAGAAGCAGGAGGCACAGAGAGAACCATGTTCATTTATTTATTCAACAATCAACAAGTAATTCCTGGAAGCTACACGGTGCCAGCCCTCTCCAAAGGAGATACAGGTGGGAGCAACAGGTCTTCCCCTGGCAGGTCCCGGTGATGGGAGTCTGGAAGATCACAGGGTTACCAGAACACACACCGTGGACATCCAGAGCCTCATCTAACAGCAGGAATCACGAGAGAAAAGTCATCCCAGAGCCTCACAGGAACCCCCATCATGGCCGAGCTCCTCCTTTCGATGACGCTCCTGACGTAGAGACACAGCAAAGGGACGACGTAGATGAAAGAGATTTGGGTTGAGTCTGATCAAATCTCAATTTCACCTGCAACTCAACAGTGAGTCGTCAACCTCACCCCTCCCCCGACACTATGGACGGGGACCCTAATGATGGACTCCAGATGACCAGAAAAATGGGATTTTAGCAGAAGCACTTTGCATTCAGCTTCCATCTCATTCTGTCCACTGAGGATGAGGGGAAAGACTAAAAGGATAACTTGCCCAGAGCCCACACCACAGACGCAAGAACAAATTCAAGTTATAAGTGATCTAGTGGAAATCCTGCCTGAGGCCCATGGAGACTGAGTGACCCACGTGCACTGTGGAGCTACGAAGAAGTACCTAGAAGTTACCTAGATGTCTAAACAGTGGACAAATGAGTAAAGATATGGCAGAGAAAAGGAAAAGGGGATGAGTCAGAGCCTCGCTGGAGGAGAGTTGGGACGCCCCCTCCTTATGCTCTTGAAACCTCACAGGGCAGAGACTGAAGGCGCCTGTGAGGGGGTCCGGGGTCCTCTAATGCCTCACCGTTCACAGGGGCAACACAGGTTTTCCCGCACATCCCTTTGCAGCACTTGTAGTTGCCCGGACACTCGCCATCTGTCTCACAGTGGTTACAAGGGTTCAGCATCCTGCATTCTCCATGCACCACTGGACACTGGCCAGGCTTCGTCACTGTGAGCAGAGAGCACAGGTCAGAGGCCCTGAACCTTCCTAATAACCCCCCCCTGTGCTCGGCCCTGCCCCACCCTAGCAGAGAACATCTAGTCCTACAGCTCCATGATGCAGATGCCCCTTGAAAAGATATCTGGCTGCCCTTTACCACCGACCCCATCCGTGTGGGTGACCAGTGTGCAGGGCTGCTTGCTGCTGGTTGCCTGCTGCCCGGTTATCTGAGTGAAGGAGCAATTGATGTGACCTGAAAATGGACCTCCTGGCGGGGCTGTGTCCACAGCTGTGGTCCCTTCCTGTCTGGACCAGTGACTCACTGAGTAGCAAAAACTCCTGACTCAGCAATTCTTGGTGGGGTACCAGACAGGACCCACCACACACCCCTGCCCTCTAGACTGTGCCCCCTGGGTCCAGCTCTCCTCATCCCTGCACTTGTCACCTGACTTGGAGATCGTCACAGGGTCCAGGCATTTGATTCCGCATACATCCTTGCAGCATTTTTTCTTCCCTGGGCACTGCCAGTCACTCGCACATTCAGGTTCCTCATGTCGAAAGCACGGGTTTTGTTCGATATCAGGGCAGCCTCCAGCCTTCACAGATGCTGAGGAAGAGCCAAACACGTATGAGGCACCCTACAGACACCTGAGCCAAGCCCCTCCTCCTGGAGAGACCCTCACCCAGGGAATGGCCAAGGGAAGAGTAGACCTGACCCCCAGGAGGGACAGGCAGGATTAGCTGCACCCACTGACACAACCACAGCCCCTGGGACACCAAGGTGCTCGGCCAAGCTTGCCAGGTGAGCAAGGGGCAGCAGGAAGGGGAGACATGCTGGGGCAGTGAGGATGCAGAGAAAACCACCTCGGGGAGCGGGAGATTTCCTGATGGACAGATCTCCCAGGTGACAGATCAACAGACAAATGACACCACCGGGGTCTCCCCCTCAGACCCCAGATCAAGATTGAACCAGGCACATCAATCTCACCCTTTTCAGCACCTTCCACAGGCCAAGGTGTCAGGGTCGCCAGGACTAGAAGTGCGAGAGGGAGGAGGCCGCTGGACTTCATGGTGAGGACAGGGCAGGCTCTGAGGGCAGCTGTCTGGTCTTAAAGCTTATATGACCCCTAGGGCTGTGGCTCCACCCACTGACAGGCCCCAACCCCTGGGGTTTGACAGGCAGAAAGGGCAGCAAGAAATCAACAACCCTGATACAAGGAGACAGTACATCCTTTGTTCCTGACAAAACAAGGAGCCAAGAGAACCAGCCTGGAGAGAATCAGCAGAAGCTGGGCTGAAAGAAGAAGCAGGTGGGTCCAGGTGAGGCTGCGAGTCATGGATGTGTCATCAGCTGAGTGGGGAGAGGGGCAGGCAGGCGGTGAGAACATTCTGCTGGACCTGGAGCTGACACCATAGATGGCCGCTCCTCAGTGACCAGGGCCTGCACCACTGTTCTCACTGTCCTGGGCTCCCCCTGTAACTGCCCCAACACATTCTGTCTCAATATTCAGGTGACCTGTCACTCAGCCAACAGGTGTTTATGATCTGCGACTGTTTGCTCTGGCCCAGCTCAGTCCCAGTTCGGACACAGACACGGAGAACGCTGGAGTCAGCGCCGTCACAGGAGAGGGGCAGAGGAGAGGGGCAGAGCCATGCTCTGGCCTCAGCATGGCGTTCCCACTGGAAACCCTGACATGTGAGCTCTTCCGCATCAGATGAGGGACTCGGACTGGGAAAGGCTCAGAAGGAGGAAGTGACGGTGTCTCCTGTGACTAAACAGGATGGATAGTGACCTGCGCTGACGGGGCACAGGGGCTCCGGCACGTGCGTCATTTGAGATGGTCCAGGCTGCTCCTGCCGAGAGACCACCTTGGCCGTGTGTGCTCACCTGCTCTGTGCCACTTGGGTGGGCCCAGCTCAGGCTCCCTGGGGGATGTCGTCTCTGCCACTTCCCCAGGCAGCGGCAGTGCTGACAATAGC
>PVHY01021089.1:0-24495 GCA_004024945.1 Uropsilus gracilis
ATTAGCAGATGAGAATATGAAGAGTGACAGGACAATAATCTCACTCACTTCTTTCCTATTTTTCTAAATCTCCCAGTGATGTGTTGAGTGTTGCTTAGATCTTTCTTCACTTAGATTAAAGCAATGATCTGAACCCACCTGACTTGTAAAAAGAGTTTGTTAGCACAACCAAAAAACCCAAGACAGATGACTGGATGAAAAAGATGTGGTATAGATACACAATGGAATATTACGCATCAATTAAAAACAACAAATTTGACGAATTTATGGTAACATGGATGTACCTAGAAGAATTCATATTGGCAGAAACAAGTCAGAAGGAAAAAGATAGAGAACAAATGGTTTCACTAATATATGGAAAGTACACAACTGGAGGGGGGGCAGGGACCAACTGGAGTGGCCAGGGAGGGGAGGTGGTGGGTCACCTCCCCTTTTGTGCAGATCACTATAAAGTAATATATATATATATATATATATAACTTATAAAAAAGTTTGTTAGCTCCACCTGATACAGAGAGATCACTCAGAAAGTTCCCTGGGTATGAAGCATAAACCTTTGAGCTTTTCTCCCCTCATCTCTTCTCCAAAATAGATGTCTTCATATCCAAGTGGTTAAATGATTCATTTAAGCACTACCTACCCAACCCACTAAAATCTCAGTGCAGTGCAGCTTTTGGTGACCTAGCCTCCTCTTCTCCAACTGGGGACTAACACAATAGAATATATAGAAACTCATGCCTGATATATAAATATATATATATATTTTAATGCAATAACAAAGTGATAAGATCGATTTGCTTTTACCTTTCAGAGAAGGATCTCCACAGGCAGGCTGGACCTCCTGTCATAGGAGTGAAAGGGCCACTTATCTTAGGAAAAGCTGCCCTCATAATACAAGGCCAACTGTCCCGGGTGAGAGACAGAAGCAGGAGAGGTAGAGTCACTGCCAAAGACTCTTCAATAAAGCAATAGACAATAAACCTACCCATTTCTGCTGAAGTCATTTTTAAAACAAAAGAAATAACAACCTGAATGCCAACATACTGCATGACAAAATGACACGACCAAAGTTTCTGAAATAAATTAATCGCAAATTCAAGATGGGTTACAGCCTATCCTAATAAAAACAGAGGGGATTTTTCTTCCCATTTTAGCTAAGGAGAGAAAATAAACCATCAGCTTGTTGAATGCTATCATAACAGGAAAATGTCAGCAAGGAGGTGAATCAACATTACACTATTATACTAAATAAATACCTGCAGGATAAAACTGAAGTTGATTTTCCTGTCGAACTTTATCCAGATTAAAACCACTCTGAAAGTTCTTGGTAAAAGTTAGAAAAACACTTCAGCGTTTTAGTTGAAATATGCTCCCACATGTCATGGAGTAACAGGGAAAAGTTCACCTGGACTGGATACTGAACCCACCAGCTGCGTAACTCAGAGTCCTTTACATCTCTCTGAACTCAGGTTCCTCATTTACCAAGAGAGTTTAACAGCCACCACTCAGGAGAATAAAGAAACAAGTGTGCTATGATGTATACAAATACTTTACTAACTTTGAAGAGTTATTCAACTCTGAGGACTTTAAACACCTGCTTAGCCTCCTCCAAGGCTTTCTGTTTCCAAAGTTACCGTCATGAATTACAGACCTACTGTCATAGTGTGATGTAGGCTTCCCCACTGCATGCCAGTGAGTAAATAAGTTCCTATACAATCTATACTTTTATCATGGAAGTTTTCATCATAGCTGCTCCTAATCTTTATTCCTGCCACAGTCTCTCACAAGCCACCCTAAACTGCTTGGAGGACCCAAAGGTGTAATGATCACTACTGGTTTGTTTTGGCAAGTGCTATACCTTTTCCACATCTCTTCAGCAAACTCCTGTTTAGACTTCAACACTTAATTCAAGTGTCACCTCTTCCATGAAGCCTTTTTGTTCTCCGTAATGCTTTTGCTCCTCTACGTTCCCAAAGACATATGAAATAGGGACATGGAAATCTTGAATTGACCGTCTGTATCAGAGACTAGACTAGCAGCTATTTTAGAAACCTTTGTGTCTTTGGCACACCCAATTTGGAAAAAATAAATGTTATTAAATTATCACAGAGTAAATGCTTCAGAACTTTCAGTCATCAAATAATCTTTGCAATTTATATTTGTTTATAATTTTATATTTTATTAAATTATAGCATAATTTGTAATTTATATGATAATTTATAGTGAAGCAGTCTAGGGCACATAGGAAATCTATCTCAGGAAAACAGAGAAAGAATAAAACTATCTAATCAATGGAAATGTAACTTATTTTAAGTCTTTTTCCTACTCCCAAAAAAAAGAGAGAAAGAAAAATCACAAGTGACAGAAAGAGCAGTAATATATACACAACAAGTAACTAGTGTTTGCAAATGCCTAGAAGCAGAATTTTGATGGTTTGTGTGTTTGTAGACACACACACACACACACCACGTAAAGTAATACCCCTCTGGCTCCTACACTCTGGAGAGCCACCTGCTCCAGTTAGGCTTCTGCTTGGATAATTAAAATGAAGTTGTATATTAGCAGATATTATAAATGCAAATTTTCACAGTATTCCAGCAGTAGAGTACCAGATAGCATTCTCTTCATAATCTATTGGTTGTTGTTCTTGAACAGAAAGAGTCCCTCTAAAGTACCAACAGAGACTCAGAGAGGTTAAGTGAATTGCCCAGGGTCACACAGCTGCAAGGCAATGATGCCAGGACTCAAACAGAGGACTTCTGATTTGAAGCCCAACATTCTCTTACACTACACTGCCTTTGTAATATCAAACACCCCAATTAAGGCAAATTTAGAATTTGTAGCTTTAAAAGTCAAAAGGTGTCCTTGAATTCTATGTTACAGGGAATAGCAATTCACAGGAACTAAATAACTTATCACCCTGCCATTTATAAAAATAGTGCTAAATGGGTGCTGTCCCCATTACCAAGATGTTGTAAGGGCTGAGGGCTGGAGGAGCCAAGTGGTCGTGTTCACCCACGATCCCCTGCTAAAGTTTCTATTCAGACTATAAAGGGGGCACGTGGCTCTTCCACATACGGTTTTTTCCTTGAGACTCAGTAAGAATGCAAGATGCTGAGACCTATAAAACTCCCCAGTCCTGCCCTCAAGGTGGCAACTCAAGAAGGGTAGGCATGGAGGGTAGTTGTGGGTACCTAGCCAGGTATGAGCACCAGTACAGTTCAGTGACACCCACAAACAGTTTTCTCCAAAAATAATATCAGGGGCAGGGATCCAGGGGACCCCAACTGAGAAGCAGTTGCAGAAGAGGCCCAGGTCTGGATCTAGTGTAGGAAGTCCTTTCTCAAATTGTGAAAGCTTCTTAGTAACTGGACTTTCAAGTGAAATAACATCCAACTTAAGCAGGTTCATGTTACTATTATCCATTTTTTTTTCTGTCAACATGGTAACTAAAAGGTGTTAAGCAAAAGCTGTTGAGGATTATGTATTATGAGTATTATGGAGAACTAGCACAGAAGTCCTCCCACTCTAGAACATTTAAGATTCCGTTTCAAACATGTTAAAAAGAGTTAAGTTTGAGTCAATTCATTACAATGTTTGAAAATGAATTTACTGTTAGTGAATGACATTCAAGTAGATGACTTAATCTGCAACTAGACTTGCAAAATCACTGAGTTAACTTACACAAAAAGTAAATGCCAAAAAATTTAAAGATGAATAGAAAAAAATAAATAGGCATAAGAAAATATAAAGTTGTTGTATTTGATTCCAACTTATAAAGCTTTCCTAAGCATAAAAGCAAAGAAAAGATAATAAATGCAAACAACATTAGTTGGTACACAGAAGTTCACTGGAAAATCTAAAGAGTAAATGAAAAAATGCATGTATGGCAAAGGACTAATACTCTCACTTCTGAAAAATTCTTAGAATTGATAAGAGAAAGAACACATATGCAGGAAATAATGGAAAGGTTAGAAAACTATAATTCCAAGGAGAAGTTTATCAACATAAACAAATTGTTCGTTTTTAATAGCATTCAAACAAATGCAAATCAGAGCATAAAAACATCATTCTTCACCAAGAAAATGAACTAAGGAGTTTGTTACGTTTGTTAAGTTACATAAGAGTTTGAGCAAAATGGACCATAGATTGCTGGGAAATACACCCCCAAAATGGCAATTTGTACTAAAAGTGATTTTTAAAAATGAATATACAGTTCAACTTAGCAATTCTAAGTCTAGAAAATCATCCCAGGGAAGAAGAGTCTGCAAAAGTTTAACACAGTTATGTGTAGAGTCATGAAAAACTGGAAATACGCTAAAGTTGAAAAGTACTTGCAAGAGGACAGCTGTACATCTTAATAAGATCCCTGCCACTATGAGAACCAATGTTGTAAAGAAACATGCAAATGTGGAATGACATTTGTGATACAACCACAGGAAGTGTGTGGCTAAATCAAAACACTGGTGAGTAAACCAAATGCCATCTTCAGATTTTCCTTATGCATCTTTCTGCTTTCTAATTTTGTACAATAAGCATGTATTAACAGTTTCATTTATCTTAGAATTGTGTTTTTAAAACATTATGCCAAGTCACACTAATTATCTACTTTATTTGCATCCAATAATATACTTTGACAAAAAAACAAATGGTATTTGGATATTAAGGACACTTTGCAATGGATTCTGATACTAAGGATCAAATTTTAAAATAATGAAAAAATTAGCAACAACTATTTGAAGAACAGATCAACTGTTTTACTTAAATGCTTATTAATAAATTCAATATTAAGCTAGAATCTATATGTTCACAAATCTCTCTCTAAACAGCTGGCACCCAAACTTGAATCAATCAAGTATGTGATTCTCATCTGGGAAAAAATGTGTTAAGTGTCAATGTGAATAGTGAAAGGACGAATGAAAATACAGTTAAGAAGAAATTTATAAAATGATCTCCAATGAGGTAGGCTGACCTGGACTCACCTGTCTGTCTCCGAGTATTAATTACACTCTAGAAATGTCATAGCAGGGATCCCAGTACTCAGTTAGGTCCTCCAACTAGTGGCAGTGGCACTGGTAATGCCTCAGAGCTTGCTGGAAATGCAGACTCTTGGGCTCCACCCCAGACTGAATGCACAGTCACCTGTAGTTTAAAAATCCCCAGGAGTCAGGCACAGTGGTATGCACCTTTAATCCCAGCCTTGGGAGGCCAAGGTAAGGAACTGCTTGAGTCCATGGGTTCCAAACTACCCCAAGCAACATAATAAGACCTAATCTCAAAAAATAGCTAGGCATGGTGGCGCCCGCCTGTAATCCCAGCTACCCGGGAGGCTGAGGTTGGGGATCATGTGGTCTGTGGGATCAGGTCTACCCTAAGCAACAAAGGGAGATCTAGTCTTAAAAAAAAAAAAGTCCCCAGGAGATGTGAATGCCCATTGAAGGCTGAGAAGAGCTTATATCGAGAAGCTGAAAACTAAAATCTTTTAAGTCACACTCAGAAACAGGATTATAAAGGTAAGCATCCTAAGCAGGACAGTAAGAAAACTTAATATACAGACAAAATCATTCAGCTCTATGTCTACTACAGAGGTTCTATAGCTCAGCTGCATATTAGAATTTGATGGGGAGGCTTTAAGAAAATTCTGATACCCAAGCTCACCACTGACCAAATGATGAAAATCATTATTTTTCAACACTCTCTGAGTCATTCTATCATGCAGGAGACTTGGGAACCCCTGATTTACTGGCATACATAGAACCTTAACCAAAGAGCTCGGTGGCCAAACCACAGACAGGGACAGCTAATCCCTGCTTCTCTCCTTCTGTAGTTTCCCAGCAGCCCCTGCTCATCACTCCTTACATTTACCCCTAGGCCTTATCCTCTATGCCTTCCAATAGAATGCAACCCACAAGTACCCTGACACTTTTAAGTACCACTATCTGCAGCACCCTGCACAGAACTGGAGTCTGATGAATGCCTGTTGAAGGAATGAACCTGAAAAAGATGAAAGCAAGGATGACTGCCAAGCCAAACGTGAACGAGGGTGGCCATATGAAAGCAATAGGAAAACACATGTTCTCTGATCTTTTAAGTCTCACTGATATGAAGCTTCAATGAAGTCTCAGTCTTGTCAGCAAGTCTTACTCTGAAATTTACAAAAGGTCACCTGTCATTCCAACAAAGTAGCCATGAAAAAAAAAATCTTTCTAAAGGGTGTTATATTTGCAACAGCAATTATGCCAACTAGAAACCAAAGAAGAATCTAGCAGTTTCTCTTCCTCGAGGTGGGGAGCACACCTAACAGCATGCATATATACTCAGTGCCAAAGTTCAAGTCAGAGACAGAGAGACACCATCATAACTGTGGAACTTCAAGAGAAGGCACAGAACCACTCCCCACTCCCACTTCCGCAGGCATTAGCAGCAGGGGAGCAGAAAATGAGGATGCTTGAATCAAATAAGGTCCAAAGCATTTCCTTGGAATGTTCACCATCAAGCCTGAACTTATGAGAATCAAAATATTATCACTGAATAGGTGGTCTTCAAAAGATAACCACTACATGCCCAGTTCAGCCATGCTTCCAGGCACTGAGGCCCCAGCCATCCAGCCTGCCACTCTCCTTTCCTGGTTCAGGGAGCACAAGGCAGGGCAGCGAGGAGCGGCTGGGGGAGCCCTGTAACTGTACCATGAGGTGACCGAGGAAGGTGGGAAGGTAGCCCCGCCCACATGCCTGGTTCAGTCATGCTGCCAGGCACTGAGCACCCCGCCCCTGCTGCCGGATGTGCGGGCTTGGGGGGTGATGGGCTGGCAGGGGGGCAGTGGGTGGTAGGGGTCATTCCCTCTGGTCTTCTCCAAATCCAGTCAACCCTCACCAGAAGCAACTAAATGAGTGATTCAACGGCAGTTGCACACAAATATAGAGGTGAAAAACAAAGCAGTATTCCGGAACAACAAACATCTCAGACCCATGGGACACAGGATTATAAGACAGATTATAGAGACGAACTACCTCAGAAATACAACCACTGTGATCTACAATGATGGGAATGGAATTTCCCATTCAGTGATGCCTTCAGCATGATCAAAGGACCCTCCCACTTTAGGGGGTGAGGAAAGCCACAGAGACGGGCAGTGGCCCCACAATGAACCAGACTAACCATCTGCCAAGGCCTACCTCAATCAAAAAAATTGGTGCACAAACTTTGGTTGGAAGAAACGCTCCCTACGCCAGCAACAAGAACTACAAAACAAAGAAGGAGCAAAATATGACAGAAGATGGGTTGGAGCAGCTAACCACAAAGAAGGAGGAGGCACTGAAAGAACACAATCATGTGTGAACTGGTGGCCAGCAGCAAAAAGACACTTGGAAAACTAAGCACAGGCCACTGTGTCCCAGGAAACCACATCCACACGGGACAAAAGGACATGGCTCCAGGAAAGAAGAGGAAGAACCCAAGGGGCAAAAAATTAAACAATAAATGGCAGTGAAAGAAGAGATGGAGAGACAAGGGGGTGGGGGGGGAGGAACACCCAAAAGGCAAATGTAAACAAAACTTATTCAGTAAAAATATATATTATTTTTAAAAAAAGATAATCACTAAAGAAATATCCTTTGCCCGGGTGAAAAGGACCGTAAAAAGGTATCGGGTCTGGATTCTAACTTCCTTCTGCCTCCCTTTAATTTGTGGGAATGTCTTCATCTCTCAGCATGAGTAGAACATAACCACAAACAGTTCAAATTTCGTGAGGTCTTAAATCTCTGCAGGCAAGTAAACGAGAACATTCTTTGAGCCAGGAAAAGCACACACAAAGAAAGTAATATGGCCGCCATTCTGTCATCTGCAGAAGCACAAAAAAGGCACTACGCCCCCTGGTCTTTACTGCGATGTTGCATTCCAGACTCCTCCATTTTCACCCCCATGCTCCATGCAGGCCTCACGGTGAAGCATCGCTGGAACAGCCCTGTGGAGCACACGGCATATGTTAGGAGTCACCAAGGTTAACCCCATGCTGCTCCCTGGCATCACACTCACCCCTCTGGGCAGTTCTTCCACACTAGAACTCCTCACTCACCTGTGAGGAGGTGAGCACACTCCCCAGGCCCATCTGGGGGTTCTGGAAAGACCATGTCCGAGCTGCTCAGACACCTCTCCCCTCCTTCGTCAGTCCTGCCTTGGCTGCTCTCCTAATCATCACTTTCTGTTTTCTTCCCCAAATGGTAAAAATAGCTTCCTCTCAAAGTGTCTAAATCTGCATGTGATTTTACACACATTTTTTGGCACTTGGTTGGATGAATTTTGACACTAATGCAGAACGAAATCACAAGAACCCTGCAATCCCGTTAGTGTGAAACTCCAACCAGATGAATCAGTTTCACTCTCTTCTCAGATACTGAGACAGTACTTCTAGGCATGAGCTGCCCGGTCAGCCCCAGGTCTGTCCTTCTGTCCTGTGCTTGCGAGGAGAGAAGGGGTGGAAGCAGGATGGACTGCAAGGTACTGTCTGCTTCTCCCTGTGCACGACTTGCTGGCTGTGGTTCTAAGAGCAGAAAGAGCAGCCAGGTGGGTGTGCACATCACTGAACACATTGTGACCCTGAGAACACAACCACACTTTTGTATTTAGGACCAAGATGCATGATTCTCCGGTTTCACTCACCTATGAGAAGAACAGAACAAGTCTGGGTGTGAAGTTTTCTTTCTCAAAACAGGAAGGTTAGAAGAAAGCAAAGAGCTGCTGCTCCACTAGGAAGGCTCCTGAATCTAAGGAACTTGGGGATTCTTCAGTTCTGCAGGCCAGTGCAGAGTCAGGCAGACAGGGGAAGGGGATGAAGTTGCATAAGGAAATGCAAATCACTTCACCTCTTCATCTACTTCTGGGCCAGCTGTGTTTTCTGGTTTCTGAGTTGCCTGCTTATCTTCTTTGCCCACTGATCTCATGAATTGATTCTCTTTTTCTTATTGATAGAGTGCACTTTTAAATATCTGCATATTAATCCCATTTCGTGGAGAAACATCTGTCCCCAATCTGGGTCTTTTTGCTTTGTTTTTAGGTTGCTCAGAAGGTTTCATTTAATGTCATTTCCCCTTTTGTTGTATGTACTGTGTCAAAAAATGACTTCAGATGAAGAACTGTGGGCAAAATAGACCTCTTGTCTGGGCAAGATTTAGGGAGGGTAGAAGGAGGTGTGGGTTCATGGCATCATGGTAGGTCTCTTCAACTCTTTGATAGACTATGGAATGCAGCAGAATAGTCTAGGGCCCTCCCTGAAGAAGAACCAGCAGAATCATATGGAAATTTCATATGATTTCAGCAGTTTCTCAAACTGAACGAAACTCTCTCAGCCATCAGAGCTGTCCACCATGGAACTGGATAACCAGCAGCCAGAGGCTCAGCAGAAATTGTGAGAACCCTCTTGGGTTGTCTTATCCTCCTTATTCTCCTTATTCTCCATTTTTCTCCCCAGGAATATGCATTCTGGAAAACCATGTCTTAGAGCTTCCTCTCTCTGTCCTTCCTGGGACATTCTGCTTCCCACAACTTCTGAAGCAAGAGTTTCTTCTAGATAGACCTGGGCAAACTGGTTATGGTGGAGAAAAGTGCTGCTAATTTAAAATAAGACCAAAACAAAATTATGATTAATCTTATGATTAAGACTTTGAAGGTTTAGATGTATTACATAGTCTACTCACTTTAGTCACTTGACTTTTAAAATCTTTCAATTAATCATTTGACTTCAAAGAAAATGGTCACATATTTTCAAGTGCTACAATTTAGTGACTTCTTATCTTTAAGTAGATGAGTTTAAGAATAGACCTTCCAGCATCATCTAGTTTGGGTATTCTACAGAGAAAAGTGGCACCATCTCCTGGGACTGCATATAAAAATCACCTAGAATCTTCAAAGAATCCAGAAGTTACCTCCATTCTTCCTCTCCTGACCAATGGACAACGACCATATGAAAATTCGATTACTGATGAGTCCTAATGAAGAAAAACAACCAAGAACTTAGACTGAAGGTAGCTTATGTGATTAACAGCAATGACTACTAAACTACCTGTGCATGCCATCTCAGATCCAGATCCAGCTCCATGTGTCTACCCATAGGGCTTTGCTGACAAGTCCTGCCTATCTCGTGGGAAGACATTCATATCAAACAGCATTCCTGGCCAACCGAAAGCTCCAAGTTGGAATTGCATGGTTATCACTTTTAAGGTCCCTGGACAAAATTTAAAACTGTATTAAATAAGGTAAAAATCACATTTGCTTTCAACTTCTTAAGGACCTGGGTGATCAGCTACACTGAATAAAAATGGCTTATGGTTCTCACTGGCCCCAACATCTACAAGAAACTGGACAGATCACAGCAGCAGAAAGACAGGGAGAAGGGGAAAAGGAGATGTTCACTAGCCTTTTGTCAAAGACTCAACAGGTTATTTGGGTTGACTACTCTTACCCAGATTTGCAATGGAAGGAAAGTGGGAAATGAAATTAGTTATACCTCCAGGTGTGGTTCCACTGTATATAGAAGATGCCCTCATAACAGATTCAGTGGGTGCCTAGTACTATGATTGCTGGAAAGGGTGTGATTTATGGATCCCCAGTCCAGTCCTAGAAAAGTCAAGCATCCAGAGAAAGCTACAGCAGACTCCTTTTCTGCACTACTTTTATTTTGCATAAAGAAAATAGTATGGGTACATTCAAAACAGAGGAAAGAAGCTGTGCTAGGACTGTTTCCAGGAACGAGGAGAAAGGCTAAGAAGCAGAGAGATGTGTGTATAGGATAAAAGGGTGCATCTACAACTTAGCTGTTGAAGACTCATCCATTGATGTAAGGGCGACAAGATAAGCCACAAATAACACCAGCTTAGTCATCTCATGCTTCTTTTTTCTTTCTTTGAAAGCCAAGTCATGTGTGAATTTGTATCCTCCCCTAGGATGTATGTTTGCATGAGTGTCTGTACATGTGTGTATGCCAATGCCACTGTGTACATGTGGCAGAGAAAAAAAGGTCTGAGAGAAGCAAAGAAAAAGGTGAGAAAATTGTCATTTGTTGAGTTTAAGTGTTTGGCATTGAATTAGGTAAGTACCCTATGAAATAACAATTATCAATTCCACCTTACAGATCAAAACATCTGAGATTCAGAAAGGTTAAAAAATTACCCAAGTTCAGCTAATACAATAGTGATAACAATGATTCACATCGCATCTCAGCTCCAAAACTCATATTCTTTCTATGCTTTCTGAAGCTTCTTCAGTAACTATTTGTTGAATGAGTGGACAAAGGAATTTATCTTCAGCATGCTTTCATTTTACTTTTGTAAAGACTGGGAAAGTCATACTTCACTGAACTAGAAAAAAAATCAATGATGCTTCCTGGAATGTAGTCCAGTTAAATGTAAATGGTTATTTAAATCATCTATCAGTGAATTAACTCAGAATTACTTAACCAAAGCCATAACTTAAACTTGTTTCAATATCGTTCATCAAACAAGGTCTGAAGAATCCCTCATTAAACCCTAATTTTACAGTCTGCCATTTTGCAGTTCTAGGTCAAAATCTGTTCAGTCACTATTTCAAAAACCATATTATTCTCTGATTTCATCTCTTAAAGAGTCACAGTCATGATACTAGCTAATTTAACAAAAACTACAACCTACAGAAGGAGACATTGACTTAGAAGAGAGAAATACATATTCTGCAAAGTCTCAAAACAGGTGACTCAGGATTCAGGTAAATGACAAAAAAACAAGAAGTCTGTATTTAGTTATATGCACCCAAATCTCCAGACTGACTTGAGATTCAGGTATTTCTAATTTCAGGGAAAACTCTACAAACATCATTTCAAATCCCCAAAGGTAAGGATTGAATAATCATTCTACGGCACAGAAAAACTGATCAGAATTACATACCATAGTGTTTTAAATACCTTTACTTGCAACATACACTTTGAACCACCCGTAAGAGAAGCACTGTAGATATCCACTGAGATGAGTCTTTCCTGGCAGCCATGCCCATGTTCTCTACTTAAAATAGAGACGAAACAAAGAGCACGCATCCTTAGCAAAGAACAGTCTGCTGAGCAAATATATTGAGTCCACAGACACTTCCTGAAGGTCTGTGCAGAGCACCCAGGAGAGGCAGCAGAGATGGAAAGTGCTGAATTAGCGTCCCCCTTCCAAGCAGCTTACCCACAAGTGACCACAATACAAGGTAGATGCCAAAACTTGAAAAATGATCATGAATAAAAGACTGCAGGACTTCAGAAATCATCACTAGAATAGGAGTTTTCTAAACCATCGGCACAGAAACAATAACACAAGCAAAGACAGAAAGAAACGAAAAAAATGAGTCAGTGGCTATCTCTGGAAAACCATAGACACCTGATACAAAACCTGAAACAGATAAGTGGTAGCTCATACCTTCAACACGAAATAGCTCTCCAGCTCCCTGCTGATTTTTATTATAAATATTTCATGCTGGGGTTTGACAAGCAGCATCTAGAAGAATCTATTTAAAAGCTTATTTTGGCAATGCATATTTTTATGACCTACTAAAGTTTTCTAACATTTTTCGAAAAACAGTATTTATTCTTAAAAATCATATTACTTTACTAAGGAGAAACATATAATTCTTCTTAATCTATTTGTCCTGTATGATATAACACAACATGAATTAAAAAATGAATTGAATGTGAATTTCAAATTTATGAAAACACTCAAGACTTTGTTGCTGGTATCATATTCTGTTCTACAAAGAATTTAAAGGACACAAAGAATCCAAATGATTTTCCCTGCTGAGGTCATGTCAGTGTGCAGATGTAAAGACAAAATACCTCCATTGTACAGCAATTTGCTGGTCAAAATGAGCTACACTCATATTCTATACACAAGTCATAGTATTCTGTAAAATGGTAAAATGGTAAATACTAGCTATCTGTTAGAGTTAACAGCAGAAAACCAAGATGTCTCATATTTAAGTGCTTACATGACTAATTCTGTAACTATAAAACAAGATGCCAAAATTCTTTTGAAAGGGTCCTTGCTTTTCAACCACTAGCAATTACTTAGCTTGTACTGTATAGCTAGACACTATACTTGCAACTTTGAACTTGACTAAAGTATAGACCTAATTTTTTGCTTCTTGAGAAGATGAATACCATGATGTAGAGTACAATACCTGGCAGTGTCATATAAAAGCCAAAAGAAAATTTAAAGTTAATAGCAAAATTATAAATGTTATAATTTTATAAATATTATAAGTGAAGGAAAACAAATAGCTTGGACTACATCAAACTAAAAAGTTTCGGTAAACAAAAGAGACAATAAACAAACAAAAAGAAACCCAACCGAATGGGAGAAAATTTTTGCCCTCCACACAAGTGATAAGGGTCTGATAACAAAGATACATAAAGAACTCACACAACTTAATAAAAACAAAGCAAAAATTCCAGTCAAAATATGGGGAGAACTAAAAAGACATGTCTCCAAACAGGAAATACAGATGGCCAACAGGCAGATGCTCCACATCATTAATAATCAGGGGAATGCAAATCAAAACCACACTGAGATAACCATCTTACACCAGTAAGAATGGCCCATATAAAAATAACAAAACAAACAAACAAACAAAAAAACGGGCAACAAATGTTGGCACAGATGTGGAGAAAAGGAACACTCTTATACCACTGGTGGGAGTGCAAACTGATCAGCCACTATGGAAGGCTATGTGGAGGACCCTCAAACAACTGAAAGTGGAACTACCATTCAACCCAGCAATCCCACTACTGGGACTCTACCCAAAGGACACAAATCACTAATTAAAAAGGATACCTTTGTGCACATGTTTATTGCAGCACTGTTTACAATTGCCAAGATATGGAAACTACCCAAATGCCCTAAAACTCATGAATGGCTGAAAAAGATGTGGTATATATACATAATAAAATATTGTGCATCAAAGAAGACAAATTTATGTTATTTGCAGCAACATGGGTGGAGCTAGAGGGAATCATGTTAGCGGAAATAAGCCAGAAAGTAAAAGACAAATATGTGATGGTCTCACTTATTTGAGGGATATAGGAAAAACAAACAAATGCTTAAGAAAAATTGAAAACTGCCAATAAAATTAAAGTACAGGACAAGAGTGGGATAGGAGGGGGAGAACAGGTGCAGGGAAGGGTACAGAAGACCAAGATGGTGCACGGGTGGGAGAGCATCGGGTTGGACAATGATGCAAAATATATATGTATATAGATATATAAGTGCAAACAATAAAAAGTAAATTAAAAATACAGTTAACAGCAAAATTATAAATATATAAGAATATTCATATATTCTTATATATAAGAATATATAAGTATAGAATACATATAGAATATATAGTATTTAAATATATTAAGAATGCTTAAAACATAAAAATAAAAAGGCAAAAGGATATATTTTCCAAAGAAAATATACAAATGATCAATAAGCAGATAAAAAAAGCACTAATCACTAATCAGTATGGAGATGCAGAACAAAACTACAATAAGCTACCACCTTACATCCATTAGGCTGGCTATAATTAAAACAATGGAAAATAACAAGTGTTGATGAGGGTATAGAGAAACTGGAAGTCTCACACATTACTGATGGGAATGTACAATGATGCTGTCATCATGGAAAACAACTTGTCCATAATTTAAAAATAGAATTACCACATGGCTCAGAATTCTGTCATGTTATATACCTAGAAGAACATAAAACATTAAAGGGTGTACACAAATATTTATAGCAGTACTATTCACAACAGCAATAGATAGAAAAAACCCAATATTCAGCAACAGATGAATGGATAAACAAAATACAGTAGAGTCATACAGTGGCATATTACTCAACCATAAAAAGTAGTGGACTACTGATAATTGCTTCAACATGAAGCAACCTTGAAACATCATGGTAAGTGAAAGAAATCAAACACACACACAAAATGTGTATAACTGCACTCCTATGAAATTATTAAGAACAGGCAAAATATAGACATAGAAAGCAGGTTAGTGGTTACTTGCAGCTGGGGAAATAGAAGAATGGTGAGGTAATAGCTACACAAAACAGGGTTTTATTTAATGGAGACAAAAATGCTCTAACATTGACTGTAGTCAAGGTGGTATTTGTTTCTGCATATACTACAAAGAATAGAAAACTATTAATATTATTGAACGCTATTAAAATATTAAAATGCTTAAAACTTTAAATGGGTAAATTATATAGTGTGTGAATTACATCTCAATAAAACTGCTTTAAAAAGTAATAGCAGATACTGAATTGGACTTTATTTGGTGTTTTCTTGTACCATAGTTACCACATTCTTTGACTAGTGCAAAAGGTATTTTTGGTGGAAAGCAAGTACTTGGATCCTGATTTCTAATAAATAAAAGGACTTTTGAATATCACCATTTGTTGAAAGTTGAGTTTCTATAGTAAAAATTTAGGAAAGACAAAATATGTCTGTGGGCACTCACACTCCTTTCAAAAAAAAAAAGCAAATGATAACACCTAATTCTAGCAGCTGCATCCATCAAATAAGCCTTTTTATTACCCATCACTAATACCCTTCAATACAGCTGGGGCAAGCTTCTACCTCTGTTCCTGCAGCTTTCCCCTAAGGAAGCAAAAGATACTTTTTCTTTTGGGACTCAAAAAGTTTGACCACTTCATTCTAGTTTCTCAAATACAAAACCAACTAGTGTTTTAAACCTGGATTGATGACAGGGAATTTGAAGAAAGACAGTATCCAGATAATACATATTTATATGTATCTTAAAACAATTCATACTGAGACTAGTCTACATTAAAAATAGTTTACCAGGCAGAATACTTTTCAGCATTCATGTTAAGTGTTTTTGGAACAGATTGCCATAGCTGAATGCTGTTTTCTGTTCTTTCTCTAGTACAGTGCTACTGTGTCCCCAATCAACCTATAAGACAAATTTGCAATGACAAACAAGAACGCCATTTTCTTTTTATGTCTACCATTTCTACTGATGACATTACATCCCATACACTGATTTCCTATATGATTGTCTGAGGCCTGGAGCATTATGTTTAAATCATGTGTGATGAGCAGAAGAAAAATGCAACTTGGCTATTAAGGTTCAGAGAAACTATTCTGTAACAGATCTGGACCTCCGGTTTCACATTTTTTCTTCAAATTCACTTAAATTTAAAAGAATTTCAAGTACCATAAAATCACATCCCCTTTCTACATTTCCTGACTCAAAAATAAAATGTTCATTTACTACATTTATATAAACTTGAATATATGACAATTTCATAACTAAAATTCCATATCTCCTTTTACATTTGTATAAATTAAAAATGAAAAGAAAAGCATATCCAACTCAAGATTATCCCAACAAATTTAGTTCCCATAAAGGCTGAATCACATCTCCAAGGCTTGATGATAAATCATTAGAGTTTGCCCGCTGGATAAGATCAGTAGTAAGCCATCTGGCTTATTCAGTTTACATCAATGTAACGAGTGTTATGCCAAGTTGTTGATATTTCCAAAGCTCATAAGAAATGAGGCTACTGGCAGAGACTGCAATCATAACCTAATTTCTGGGGGAGATTTTATTTGATTTTTGTTTGTTTTCCATAGCAAATCAAAGTCTGAATGCTGTTTAAAGATGAAATCATTTCACCGAATCAGAAAGACAATATTCTCTAGGTTTAGGTATAGCTATTTGCTATATTTATCTATTTACCCCATTATATACTACTGTTCTCTCTCCATCCATTTAGAGGAAAGATCAAAATAGCAGCTATCTCTGAATAATGTCCCTAGTTTTCCCCCTAATTTTCCTTCTTTCTTTTTCAAATTTGTTGCAACAGAGAGTCCTTCAAGGAGGAGACTTTGCTGCTCCCCAAACTGACTAGAAAGAAGGAACTGCTTCTCTCTACTCTTTGTGGGAAAGGGAAAACACCATCATTGACTCTTTTTCTTCCTTTTCCACACTATACCTTCAGGTTGCTCACTACACACACACCAGACTCTATTCATGCATCTCAGAAATTCTAAAGCCAGGTGAGCTGCAGCTATTGACTGGTCCTTCCTTGAAATAATGACACTTTAGCCACAAAGTAGATACATTTTTCAAAGTTGAAATAAAAAAAAACTGATTATAACGCGTACACCAACTTGAAAATACTTTACAAATCATTCTCTCTTATCAGCCTCTCTGCCCCTTTCTCTGGAGTGCATAGGAAGCTTCCTGAAAGTAAAACTTTACTTTCATGAACTTCAGTCTGCATCAGAATCACCTGGAAGATTTGCTAAAAACCAGGCTACTGGGTCCCACTCCTGACTCTGATGAAACTTGAGACTCTGCATTTGCAGCAAGTTTCAAGAATGGCCAACCAACAAGTTCAGAGGCCACTTTGAGTGCTGCTAACCGAGACAAAGAAAGAGAGAAATTGCTAAAGAAAGAGAAATTTCAAAAAGCCAAGATGTCGATTCACATCACTTCCAGTCAAGTGGGAGCCAAGTGTCCTTAACACTCAAGGCAGCATTCTGGGAAATAACACAGGGAAGTGGACCATGAGCAGACCAGCAGCTTGGGTGATCTCTCTTCTCTGCTGGTCCTCAAGATACTAGGAGTAAAATTATCAAGAAAGTGAAATTATGGACTAAATATGATCATTTCTAACTGGTCAATGATTCCAATTCCACTTTGTAGGCTGGGTACCTGAGTAAACAGACTGGGGTTCAAATCCTGCCTTCCTGTGTTATATACCTCAATATGGCAGTGATCCTCTTTGCCCTCATTTCTCCCATATCAAAGAATGGGCATAACAATAGAACCTACTTAGAGTATCACTGTACAATACAATTTCACCCTCCCCCATGCTGCCAAGCATACACATAAATAAATGTTGGCATTTTATCACAAATGGTCCTATCTCTTGGCTCTCCTGTGAGAACATTCATTATGTCAAACTTCACACTACCTGTCTAATCAAATGGCTAAAGGCACTGTTTCAATAAATCACTATTAAGCAACTACTATGTGTCAGATGCATATTATACAATTACATATAAAATAATACCATTTGCTGCGAATATTTTGATGTGAATTTTAAAAGGATACTTTCCTCCCAAATTTGCTAGTGAGGGAAATTGAGAGGATATGTTTACTAACTAACCACAAATTTTGTTTTGATTGGCACTAAAATAACAGAATGGAGTAAGCAAGGGGAAGAATTTCAGTTCATAATGATGCCACTCTTTAACCCACCAAGTCTGTCGAAAACTTAATGATCTTGTTAACATGATTAACTTTCAATTTTTCACTCTTCCAAGAGTGGAAGTTGTGAACTCATCCTCCTATTCACTAAGCCTCCCTATTGATCAAACCTTGATTTTGGAACACAAAATAAAAGCACTAATTTCTTGATAGAAAACGTTCTTGATAGAATTTCCAAAAAGGTTCTTGTCTTTACCCTCGGTATTCCCTTCACTTCTTCCTCCTCCCAGGCTTTTTTCATTTTACCCCAAGCAGGGGATCAGAACCACCTTCTAGGATCTGGGTGGAGGTCTGAGACACATCTAGTCCAGCCCGAAGTGTTATGGAATGAAACAACTGAGGACCATGAAGCTTGAATACCCTGCCCTAGGCCTAGTGCTAGTGAGGACCTAAGGACAAATGTTTATGTGTCCCATCCACTGTAGTTTCCTTGCACCACTGGCTCCATATTTCACTTAACAGGAACTTCTATAATGAAATCATTATCAGATTTTATGACGACCCCTGAGATTCAGACCTCCCAATGCCAGTCAACAGTGATCACTGGCAGCAAAATCACTTGTGTCACCAGCAGGTGTCTGCCAGCCTCTCAATTCAAACAGGGAACTCAGGGAAAGGGGCATCCCATACCCAACAAAAGGACCTCTTACTCCAGACCAGAAATGAAACCAGATACTAAAGATTAATCCTTTGGAAATCTCACTTGGCAATATTTTCTCTGAAATATCTTACAAACCCATAGTTCCTCCCAAGATTCCTACTGAAATCTAAGTGTAACTCTTAAAAACCCGGGTTTTTCCACGTAGAAAAGTATGATCTGCCTTTACATTTCAGGCTGTTCTAACACATAGGCCAGTTTCCTGAAGCACTTTCTTTCCTTCGAAAACTGTCTGCTTTCTAGCCCTGAGGCTTCCGCGGCCGGCGAAGGGG
The DNA here is from genome assembly GCA_004024945.1 of Uropsilus gracilis. Lineage (NCBI taxonomy): Eukaryota > Metazoa > Chordata > Mammalia > Eulipotyphla > Talpidae > Uropsilus > Uropsilus gracilis. The sequence continues at coordinate 19,217 of PVHY01021089.1, forward strand.
CTCTGGCGGGTAAAAACTGCAGACCCAGTTATCTGACAGGGTTTCAGTTCAATCGCTTCAGTGACTCCCTCGGTGCCACCGCTCTCGCCCGCGGATGCGATGTGCGCCGGGTGGCTCAGGTTTAGAGCTTCGGACCTTAAGAAGCTGGTGCCCTCCCCACCTACCTTTGCCTCCGCTAGACCTCTTCTGCCCCCAAACTTGAGAGATTAGCCCCCTTTCTTGGCTGCGCGCGCGCCAGCATCACTTTGGGGACCTAGCCCAGCGCTCACCCAGTGCCAGGCTCACCCAGTCCTGGCACCGCTGGGTCCTCGCGCCCGGACCACGGAACCACACGCCCTCTCCCGCGAGCGACTCAACAATCTCTAACCTCAGCTCAAGAAAGGCGGTCTCACTCCTAATACCCGACCACTCCCCCTCCCCCCAAAAGTTCTAACTTGAGACCTGCGTGGCTCAGAGGACCACCGGGTCACACGGGCGACACTGCTGCTCGCGCCCGGGGCAGTCCCAGACCCCGGGGGGCAGCCCTGTCCCTCGCCCCGGCAGCGGCGGGTAGGCGGGCGCTGTCAAACGGCAACCCAGGGTGGAGTCCGGACCCCAGGGCGAATGGTCAGGAGGTCAGGACGGGGATTTCCCGAGCCCGAATCGCAGGACGCACCGAGGAGGGGCGCTCCAGGACGCCCGGCCCCACCTCCGGACACCAGGAGCGCAGGGCAGAGCAGGACCGCGGTCACCACCAGTGCCACGGGGAGGGCAGGGTCCATGCTCGCGTCTGCCCGCACTGCCAGGCCCGAATACTCACACACTCGTACACACCCACAAACACGCATGCACGCGTTCCGCCCAGACGGGGTGGCGCAAGCGGGGGAGGTAGGTAGCGCACAGCCTGGGAGTACCTGCCCCGCGCATGCAGCCGAGACGCCCCCGCCGCGCGCAGACCCGCCGACACGCGGGGGGGCACCCGGCACGAGCGGCCACGGCACGGACGCCGTGGGGCCTCTCTCACCTGGGTCTCACCTGGGGACTCTCGGGCGGCGGCGGGCGGTGGGAGCACCCCCAAACCACGCGCGCCCGGGCTTCCCCGGCACAACTTCGAGCCGCCCGCGCCGCCCTCGTGCCGGCTCTTTTCCTTACCCAAATACTGCCGCAGGTCGAGCAGGAAGCGCGGGGGTCCCCCGCTGAGCTGGTAGAAGAGGGAGCCCAGGCAGAACACCAGCAGGGTGGCCATGCAGAAGCCGTAGTCCCGGAGGGAGAAGCGCAGGAAAGGAAGCTGGGACACTCGGCGCTTCCAGCCGCCCAGGCCCGGAGGGGCGCCCCCCAGAGGGGCCCCATGGGGCCAGGGATCCGCGCCGCCGCCGGGATGCTGTTGCTTCTTCTTCATCGCCTGCTCCGCCGCCTCGCGCAGCCTGCCCGTGCCAGGAAAAGGTCACCCATCCGCCTGCGAGGAGCAGAGCCCCGCCGGCCCGCTGCTCCCCGGCTGGGCCGCGCCGAGGTCAGCCCGGGTGGGGGCGGGGAGAGGCCGAAGTTGTCGGGCTCAGGAGACTTTCCTCGGCATGGTCCCCCCCGCCGCGGCCCGAGCGGCCGAGGTGCCCGGCCCTGGCTCGGGGGCGCTGCCCGCGCCCCGCCCGCTGGCGCCCCCGCGCCCCGCGCCCCGCCGCGCCTCAGGCTCGCTCGCGGCCGCCCGGGCTCGCCTCTAGCGCCAGCGTGGACCCCCCGGCTTTGTGTCTGTCGGTCTCGGCGTGTTTTGTCCCGGTTCAGGCTCCTCCACAAAACGGCAGGGAGGAACGGAGGCGGACGCCACCCCCTCGCTCCACCTCCTTGACAGGGGTTTTCCTTCTTCTCCTCCCCTTTCTCCCTCCGGCTCTCCGCAGCCCTCTCTCCTCCCTCTTCCCTCCCTCCGCCGGCTCGGGTCTCCGGGTTGCTCTCGGTGTCACGTTACTGCCTCTGCCTGGGGAGTGGTGGGGGGCGGCGATTATTCGCAACAAGGAAGAAAGTTTCTGGGTGTTTTTTTTTCCTTCCCCCTTTCTCTACAATCTGGCCTCAGTTCCTGCGCCACCAGCGACCTCTTGGGGGCCCCGCTGACTTCCCTCTCATAAACAGTCACCAGCAGGAAGAGCACGAATTCTTGTACTTATATATGTATTTCAGAAACGCGATTCTCCTTCTCTATCCCTGGCTGCCTACCTAAGACCGATGAAAGATACGTGGGCATCGACTCAAAACTTGGCTAAGATAGTAAAAGAGCAAGTGCAGTAAATTGTAATTAAACATGCCCCTTGGGGAAGAAAAACAGAAGAGGACACTTTCTTGTCGTTCGTCCTCTCCCTCTAGCAACTCAGCCACTAGGGACTGCGGGTGGGGAAGGGGAAGGGTAGAGCCTCAAAGATGTTATTCTCTGGTGATCCGAAGATGTCCTCACACACTCACACCTCGTCCCATTCATACCCTTTTGATCTCTGCCTCCCTTCCTCCCATGGGAAACTTCTGGACCTGAAGGAGAACCTTTCCCCCAGGCAGAAAAATACACCAAATGCATTTCCCTTGATGGGACGGTGGTGCTGCAAAGGGCTGCTCGCATCCCCCGCACTTTCCGTGAGAATGATTTATTGCTGTATATAGAAGCTGTATCCCGTGAGAATAAGTGACTTGCCCAAGGTCGAGAGCTACTGGCAGTCTCCTTGGGATCACACACATGTTTGACCCTCAAGCCCACTGTGTTACTAACACTGCAAGATGCTGCTGCCCCTCCCATCCTTACCCTGCACCCCCATCCTTTGCATTGTGATTGACTGGAGGATTAGCTCTATCTCATTTAGCTCTCGACCACCACCTTGAGACACGGGAGCCCCCGCTGTGGGTTCCTCTCACAGCTAGCTGACTCCTTGTTCTCCCTGTAGCCGACAAGCCAATTAAAGGAAATAGCTGGAGCCTACAGACCTCTATAATTTTAAGATTATGTTTCTGGAAACCTTTCCAAAAAGGGGTATCTAAAGAAGAGTCTATGGGATACTAGATAATGGAGTATGGAGAGCAAGTGCATAAAATTTAACAGCAATGTGGTTTCACCATCATTTATATCTGAGAACTGCTGGTGTGTGAGCCCAGACAACTGAAGAAAACACTGGAGTTACTGATGAGGTGGGCGTCATCCTCGTCCACAGGCACACAGAAGGTTTAGAGGCCTCAAGAGAAAGGGAGCTCCTTTGTTCTGTCAGAGAAAATGCTCGAGTGCGAATGTGAATGTTTCACATTTATTCCATGAATCAGAAGTTGGGATTATTACACACATTTTAGAAATGTGATGCCCCCTGAGAGAATTAAGCCAATTAGTCATTGCTCATTAATGTGAATTACTTTAATCAGCACACTGAGTAGCCCAGAACAGTTCCTCAACTGATAATTTTGAAGTTAATGAAGAGGGACCAGGAGATGGAATGAGCAAAGCAATCCTCGGACATTCTGGGCCTGTTTCTGAATGTTTGTCATGAGATGCAAAAGCATGTACAAGGTCTCCTGCAGACTGACAAGATCCAGTCAGGTCTAGAATCCTCTCTTTCCTGCAGAATGTGTCTGGAAACTATCCCATTCTTTCTCCTAGGGAAGGGAATCCCAGCAAGAGTGAGGTTATCCCAGAAAGATGGGGCAGGGAAACGAAGCAAACATCTGAAAATAAGTAACTATGGGAATAAGAGTTTAAAACAACAGAGGAAAAGGTCATAAGGTAAGTACATGGGGTCAAGGCCAGCTTAGAAGCAACAAGCTATGACATGAAGAAATTTCAAGGGAAAAACAGGTCAGTTATTATAAGGTTGTTTTAATGGGCTTAGCCACCTAAGAAAACTCACAGAAGGAAAAGAAATGATATCAAGATGCAAAGAAGTTCCACACAGAAAGAAAGCTTTATATTCTCACCCAACAAAAACTTAGATGTTTGGGTAAAACTTTGGGTTTTTTTAAACCTTTTAAAATGTTCATCCCTTCTACCTCCAAAAAGCTTTTGATTTAAAATACATAGACTAATGAATAGTACTTTATTCAGACAAGTTAATCTAATTATGGGAACTTGTGAATAACTTTATTAGTCTTGTAATTGAATTATAATCAATAGGCTAATAGGTTTTAATTAATAGAATCAGTATGTATTATCTATTAATTTTATATATTTAATGATTTCATGTATCTTAATTATAAATTATGTTGATTTAATTATTATATATTAATTCTGTGTTCTCTAATCAATTTATTAATGTGTAGATAAATAATATACACTATACAATATTATAGTAATATGTATAATTCTGTTAATAGATGGTTGATAAAATCAATGTAAGAATTAAATGACTAATTTAAATATAATAATTTATATTAATTATATTAACATGTATATTACGATAGAATGGATTCTATTTATTGTCTTGCACTTCTTCATCCCTTCTCCTCAATGACTTTTCATCTCTCTCATGTGAACCACTGATTTTCAAAACCCCACACTGACCTTCACCACCTTCTTTTCTTCCACACTGCATCTTTAGAATCTACACTCCAGCAACTTTTCAATCTCTTCAAGAACCCTCAGTGTGAAATACCATCTTACACCAGTAAGAATGGCCCATATGAATAAAACAGACAACAACAAATGTTGGCGTGGATGTGGAGGAAAAGGAACGCTTTTACACAGCTGGTGGGAGTGCAAACTGGTCCAGCCACTATGACGACTGTGTGGAGGACCCTCAAACAATTGAAAGTGGACTTACCATTTGACCCAGCAATCCCACTACTGGGAATCTACCCAGAAGACATGAAAACATCAATTCAAAAGAACACCTGTACGCGCATGTTCATTGCAGCTCTGTTTACCATTGCCAAGATTTGGAAACAAACAAAACAGATGATTGGCTGAAAAAAATGTGGTACATATACACAATGGAATACTGCACATTCATCAAGGAGGGCAAACACATGTCATTCGCAGCAACATGGATGGAACTAGAAAGACTTACATTAGCAGAAATAAGTCAAAATGAAAAAGAGAAATACAGGATGGTCTCACTTATATAATGGGTATAGGGAAAAACAAACAAATGAATAAGAAAAAATAAAAACAACCAATGAACTGAACAATGGAGCGAGAGAGGAGGAGGGGGAAGAAGGCGGGGGAGGTGAAAAGCACAAAAGATCTGGATGGTTAACAGGTGTTAGTGAAGTGGGAAAGCTCCAGGGTACACAATAATGCAATAATGTAATATAAATATAGATACACAAATATATGCAAACTAAAAAAA
>PVHY01021090.1:0-24448 GCA_004024945.1 Uropsilus gracilis
GGGAGGGAGGGAGGGAGGAAGGAAGGAAGGAAGGAAGGAAGGAAGGAAGGAAGGAAGGAAGGAAGGAAGGAAGGAAGGAAAGAGCGAGTCCAGAGAAAGATCATGTAGCTTACTGGAGGACTGGGAAGCTTAGTTGCTGGTTTGCCTCCCAGTCCCTTTGCCTGGCCTGCCCTGCTTGCCATACAATTGGCCCACCTCCCTGATTCCTGTGCCTGTGCACCTGTATTCCTGAGAGCATGAAAGCTTGTAAAGCCCACTGAGGGCTTTGACATTCTTCTGTAACCTCTAGAACTGATGATAAACCTTTCCAGATTGGGATGTTTTCCCTACAGCTCTCAGCTTACATATTACCTCTGCAGAAGGGTCAGAGATGCTTGCTCAGACCTGCTACAGATGAAGACCTTAAGTAACTTTCAACATTTAGGAAAGACTTACTGTACATGAGAGTCCACGTAGAGGAGGGAGTGATAGAGACACTGTAGGTTCTTATGTAAGAAATAGTTCTGATTTTCACTATAATAATACCTGTGTCAAGTGACGAGTAAAATTCCATTTAAATTAGAGAGATAATCCAAGAAAGGTTGGGCAAGCAGGAAAATAGTTTACAACAACCCATGTGAGTTACATGGCTATTTTAGGAAAGGCTGCTCAAATATTGATGAGCTATATAAAAGCAATAGCTCTCACTGTGCTCTCTGTCTTTATAACCCTTGAATGGTTCATTGATCTAGTTAATATCATTAGCAGCAGCGAAATGTGTATTCATTGTCAATAATCAAGTATTCTTTTTCATGTCAAATAAGGCACTGTAGCTAGGAAATCAGATGCGTGTATGTTTTTTCAAAAACTCTGAAGTCTCTATATATGTAAATTCTACACGGGACTTGAACTTTTGAGAAACAGAAACTTAATTCAACAAAAAGGAAGTTCTTAGGGACTAATTGGTCAAAAGCAACATCAAAACTGTTACTCCCACCTTTTCTTTTTAAGATTCTCCCATAGCTCAGGACTCTTTGTTTTTTGGCTTTTATCACTTCTCCAGTAGCATTTATCTAAAAAAAGAATTTTCTTTGATTGATAGGTTACCTTACTGACCATTTTTAAGTGCTATCCTTCCAGAAGCAAGACTTTTTAATAAAGACACTGAATCAAAGAATCAGCAGTATCCTTGACATGATATCTCCTAAGGCAAATATTTCTTAACAAGTGGTCCATAACAAGTAACCTGCATCAGAATCATCCAAGAACTTATTAACTACAAATTCTCGATGATCCACCATAGATATCTTGATTCAATAGCTCTGGAGTGAGCCATGGAGTTTCTGAAGTACACTATAATTTGAGAATAGTCCAAGTGTTAAGAGCATGAACATAGCCTAATATAGCTGTTGTGTGATACCAGGCAACTGAATCTCCATGATGCACATTTCCCTCATCTACATGATTAGGATAAAAACACCTCCTTTCTAGGGTTGCTGTGATGAGCAATGTATGTCAGATATCAAAACAGTCAGAAATCTTTTAGTTGTGAGTGAGTGAAAACTTAAGTAGTTTACATAATTGATATGTTCTGAGGAAGACCTGACTCAGGAGCATATTTATTCTGTCTTCTTTTCTCATCTCTGTCTTCTGCCATTTTGACTCCATTCTCAGATTGGCTATTCCTTTGTAATTACAAGACAGTTGTAGAAATTGAAACATGACATTATTCCAGATGCAAATTTCATGAGAGAAACTATGATTCTCCTGAATTGAACTACTTGAGATTGTCCACTGGGAGACATTTTGCCCTACTTTCCATTTGTCTTACTTTCCATGTCTCTTGCTGGCAATGCCGAAGTCTGAAGTCCTGACCCCTCTTTGCCTGGTTTTGTTTACAGCACTGTGTTTTCAGCAAGCAATTTTGAGCAATCAGGTAAGATCTCTTTAAGAATAAAGAGAAAACTTGATGACTGCTTGATATAATGTGGTAGTTTCCCCAACACTGGAGTCCTCCAACTGTGTCACGAACTACTTTTATACAGCTTTCATCTGGACTCATGCTTTGGTACCTCCATGAGGATCACAGGCAAAACAAACTATGAAAATCTTGTTGCTTACTGGCTGCACCACAAGTAATGAAAGTCCTTTGTTTCTGACCCAGAAATCTTGCATCTTCTGCCAGCATCCATTAAATAAGAACAGAGTACCTTATAGAGTGAAAATAAAGTAAAAGTCCAGAGCATCAAAGGATCTACCACTGAAACCACTTTCAGGTTTGGGGAATACGTTGAGATGAGCTTGAATGATCTGATCTACACATAGTGCTGGGAACATCAACTCTACCCAGAGCAAGAGGGGCAGCAAGGGAGATCCTAAGAAGAAAAATCAAATGCAATTATTCAAAGTAAATAATGAGGTATATTATGTGACAAAAAATAAAATTAAATAATCACAAATGCCTAATTTCAATAGAGAGACATATACATAGTATAATTCTATTATGATTATCATTATTAATTATATCTAATTATAATTCGATTAATTTAATTATAATTAATATCACTAATAGATAATATATGGCTTCCATTATTATTAACCATTATTGGCATATCTGTAAGAAAAAGTGGAGTATAAAAGTAACAGGTTTTATAATGACTTACTTGATCAAGTCATAATAAATGGATGGTGTTAGATTATTTTAAGTATACAAAAGTTTACTTCAAGTAAGGTGCACTTTACTTTGCACACAAGCACAGTTGAAAGTTAAACAAAAATATTTTCAAACTCATTTTTCTATGATAACAAATACTAGTGAGAAATTCAAAATATCTCATAAATACTTTGATCTAGAGCATGACAGATTCCACGTGACCTCAAGAAAATGAATGACCGTGTATCAGATTCTACATCTTTAAAATGAGAATAATTAGATATCAATCCAGATTAGTGGCAATTTTTTATATTTCAGAAGATTAGTGATATTGTTTAAATATGTTGAAAAATGAGATCATAAAGGCATTTTACTGTTAGACATAGCATATAGTCGAGCAAATTGAAGATGGCATTGAGTATAGGAACATACATGAACAAAATATGACATGTTATGCAAAGATTTGGTTGTAGCAGTTGTGAAACTATACTTTATCATCAGCAATTGAGGAAAAGCTTGCTTTAAATACAGCTTTGAGTCACAGCAACAAGGTAGTACACCATAACCGGAAACAGATAGCAACAATTAGCAAAATAATACCCAAGTAAGTTTCCTTCTGTTTATTGTGGTATTTTGCAAACAGCAGGCTGGGAAGGCCAGGGAGAAAATCAAGACTTTGAGCCCCCTTCAAATCTTTATGCTCTTTCTCTGGGTTCTCTCTTTAGCATTCTCTTTCAGGTGTTTTCTCCCCACTCAGTTTGACTCAGTCATTTTATCCTCTCCTGCCAGTTACAGGTGTGCCCACCTACACATTTGCACACCTGTTGTGCCCAAGTGTGTACAATCATGAGGGTGCAATACCACAGGAGAGAGAGAAGTGAGGGAAATTAGTCCAGTATATTAAGAATCAAAACTACTGATGCCAAGAACCATGATCTTCCTATAATATAAGTTAAAATCTTTTTAAAGGACACAGATTTCACTCCACAAACTATATAGATACAGAAAAAGTTTGACTATTGCCTTAAGATTTAGAAATTACAGGGACTGATCACAATGTCAGAAGGTACCACTCTAAGTCATGATCTGCACCTACAAGAGAAAAATGAAATAAAATTATTGGTATATCAATAGAAAAGCTATATTTCCCACAGAAATAATCAGAGTGCTTATGAGAAACAACAGTTGCACCCTCAAATCAAATGTTTCCATATCAAGAATGCCATTTCATCTGTCTCAGGCAACCTCAATGTACCGTACCACCAAAGTTAGAAACGCCAGAGCTCAGTGATTTAAGTAGGTGGCATCGCAAAGCAGAATGCTTGGTTTTGAATCCTGGTTTTAGAAATCATTGAGCATGTCCCCTCTGGCAGATTATTTACCTACTCATGGTTCAAGCTTCTTAATTAAAAAGTAAACAAACAAAGAAATAAAAAGATAAACCACAACTTTGCTTTGTCCCATACTGTTATCCAAGGTCCTGTCAGCATTCTCTATACTTTAATAATCTTTTCTCTTTACAGAACTGTCCTAGAGCTAGCAATGGTTCAAGAAAATCAGAAACAGTTTCTTTTGCTTTATAAAGTCAACATGTTCTAATTATTTGGAATAAAATAATTAAGAAACATTAAAAATAACATTCAACTTTCATGGTACACCATTAGAATGGAATAAACCTGGGGGTTTAAAAAGACAAAATCTAGCTGAGTAGCATTAATCTAGTCCCCATAAACTACTAAAAACAGAGTCTTAGAACATTTATAATAATAGGTGGGTTATCTCCTGTAACAATAAAGTCATTGAAGAACATTAAACTAAAATCTCTTTATCTGAACTCTTACAATTAAGAGGTCATGACATTTATCAGGATACCAATTAAATAGAATCCTCTGAATTATTCAAGTGATGCAGTCTGATTAAGATAAAAAACTCAGGACAAAAATCATACTTCTCAAATATTGAAAATTGATATAAAACAACTTATTTTCTTATAAATTCTTCTTGTAAATTATCTAATTGAATTCACAAGCAGGGGTAACATGCAAAACAAAAAGTAAATACGCAAAGCATAACTTGAAGCAGCTGTGGACTCTTTAAAGCTGCCTAGTGTTTTAAATGAATGTTGTCTCACCTGCGGCTACATCTCATTCTCTTTTGCAAGTCAAGGATGAATCTATAAGAAAAAAATTGATGACTGCTTCGATTCCTTTAACAGTCAATCCTTTCCCTATGGCAACATCACCAAAGTGAGAATTTCTAGAATCATCACGACTAACATCCGGTGAACATCCCATTTCAGAATGAAATAAAACTGACTCCACTTTAAATTGAATAAATATTCAAATTGCTTTTCATTTTTTTCTGACAGAAGCACGCAAAAGATCAAGGAGAAGGGTTTGATAAAGGGATGGGTTCTAGTGAAGGTGGTGACAAAAGGTGGATGAAGGTCAAACAGAATTTGCTTAGGCCAAATTCAGCTCTCTATTCTAGAAGCATTATCCATAAGGAGCAGAAAGTATGTTGACAAATGAGGAAGGTGTAACTGTCACTGGTAGGATTGGTGGTAATGATGATGTCTATTATTGTCTCCATCATCTTTATTATGACCTCCTGGACATGCAGCTGTAGTTACCACAGCATCAAAAGCAGTGCGCTGTTAGCATTCAGATGAGCACTAATAGGGTCTCCCTGGATATTAAAGGTCCTGATGGAAAGGATGAAATGGAGGCTAATTGTCTTGGAAAAATATCAAATGGTAGAAGTTTTTAAAGGGAGAGTATAGAATCTATGTTTCATGTATCAGAGCAATATTTATCCAGAAATAAAAGTTTGGTAGTTTTACACCAAAGAATAATTCAAGGAAATGTTGTACTTGTTTCCCATTAGCTGAAAAACATTAAAAAGTTAAACACTGGTCAACATTATGAACAACATTTTGTAGTGAAATCTTTAAGAATAGAGAAATCTTTTATTGTTGTTCAAAAGTATTAGAAATGAAAGGCCGAAGCTGTGGAGTTGAAATTCACTTAATTTATTTCTCATAGTCTTTAGTAACACATAATAAAATTTTTCAGTACTGAAAACAATTTTCCTTTTACTAAAGTCACGCTAGTAAATGTGACTTCCATTTACTATTATATATTCCATGTCACTTGGAAGATATTTCTGAGTTAGAAAACATATTACTATCTTGTTCAGCAACAGTCAATTCAAATAGTTATAAAAAAGGAAAGAAAAGTACTAACTATATAAAGTGCCCAAGTTCTGTACCTATTTTTGAGTTATTCAACCCTAATGATATTTTATTTTTACAAAAATGATAAATTTTGTAACAAATTCACAACTGTGAATTCTTAAATTAATGTTTTGCTTGAAAGGATTGCATTCACTTTATTTCACTACTGGAGTAACACATTGTATGTGGATTAACATCCTTAGATAAGTAGCATTAGTTAAGCATACTTTTCACAACAGAAATATTATGAAATAAAGTGCCTTAAAAATGTGATTTTCTTTTTTACCCCTGGGATTCTCTTTTTATAAAATCAGCATGTGTTATCACCCCTATTGGGCAGTCTTTTTTCCTTAGGTAGCATATCATTTGTCTTGTTTATAGTACAATAAGTAATCTAAAATGATTTTTTGCTATGAAAATGAGATACTGAAAAATACACATTTATTTCACATATTAAGAGATATTTGCTAGCAAATTGTATTGTTAATACTCACTAAGCAAATTTTTTATAGGATCTGATATTTATAAGGGCACATGAGTCCTGGGTTATTGTGAGAAATTGCTCTAAATTTTGACAAAAATTTAGATGATTAATTATTTAGTTGAAAAATAATTTTAAAACTGCATATATTTTCTATATTTCTGTTTCTAGAATTGATTTTCCACTTCATTGTTCAGAGTGAAAAAATAATTAATCAAAGTTATAAATGAAAGTATCAGAATGATTTATGAAAATATATATAGTTTAAATAATGCCATAGAAAATAATCTAAAATTGCACTTAAACACATCTTAACATATTTAAATTTAAACCTTAACATTTTTGTTTTAGTCTGAGATAGAAAAAGTCACTATAGTGGCATATATATTTGCAATTTGATTAAAACCTCCCTTTAAAAATTAATTAGCTGGTTTTAAAAAAGTTTTTTCTTAAAGAGTGGGTTTTTAAAAAAAAGATTACTATTACAGCCCCTTTCTTAATATTTCTAGACAAAGATGAAAATAAAGCAGTTTTCAAGATTAAAGAGTTGAAGTTTCACAATTGAAGTAAACCCGGTTCCTAAAACTTTATACTACAACCTTGTTGAGTTTAAAAGAAAATCAGTCATATTTTCTGGGTGGGTAGAAAAACTTCTACCCATGTGGCATCAAATGTTTTGAAAAAGAAACAGAGGATATGCAACAAAGGTACAGCTGTTAGTGAAAAATAATAGTGGTCACTATGAAAACCAATGTTATTTCATTCACACAAAAAGATATTTCTAATTGCCTACCACCTAGAATAAGACAAAAAAGTACCCCACTTTGATGTAATTTATATTCTAGTGGGAATTAACAAACAATAAACAAAGATAAAAATATATCAAGAGCCATTGTGAAGATAAAAGCAAGTGATATGAAACAGTTTTCTGGAAGATGAAGATTGAGTTGTCAGAAAATGCCCTTTCAATTCAGCTGCATCACTCATCACATAGTCAAAATATTATTATAAGAACAATATATGAGAGATTATGTGAAGAAGACCTTGTATAGGAGAGATAAATTCCAGGAACATTCTGGAAATTGTTCAGTAAAGGATGAGCAGGAAAAGAAAGTGGCCAATGAGAAATGTGGAAAATCAAGAGAAAAGTGTTTCTTTAAAAACAAAAAATGGTCAACTGTGCCAATTGCTCATATACAGTCTAGTAGGATAAGGATATTCAAGTCACCACTAAATGTGATGGAATGTAGGTTTTTGCTGAGCTCATGTAACATAAGTTCAGAGGAATGGGAGCAAAGGTCCACTGGAGTGAGCTGAGAGGAAAAGGAATGGGGAGAAAATGGATATAATAACTTATTTTTTTAATAAATGTAATACTGGTTTTACAAAATTTACAAGTTTCAGATATACAGTTTCTCACCTCAGCAGCCCAATAAATGTACCTCATCTACCAATAACCAGTCACTACCATCAACCAATCCACCTCTTCTACCTGTCCCATCCCTCCCTTATCAGAGTCTAGTGTTTTTTGTTTTGTTTGGTTTGTCCTTTATTTTGTTCCTTTTTATTCTATAAAGACCATGGCATTTATATTTCTCCTTTTGACATTTCACAACATAAACCCATCAAGACGTGTTCATATTGTCATAAATGGGAAGATTTCATCATTGTTCATGGCTGACTAGTATTTTATAGTATATCTAATCAACCATATTCAGATAATTAGGTTGTTTCCATATCTTGGTTATTATGATAAGTGTTGCAATGAACGCACAGACACTATCATTTTGAGTCACTGTTTTGAGATTGTTCAAATGAATAAGCAGAAGTGGAATTATTAGATCACATAAGAGTTCTATTTTTAACTGAGGACTTGGATAGTGATTGCAACAATTTACATTCCCACAGTCAGTTTGCAAAGGTTCCTTTCTCTCCATGTCTTATTTTTTGACAACTTTATGGTAACCATTCTAACTAATGTGTGTTTTGACATATATTTTTCTAAAAATAAGTGATATAGAATGTCTATTTTATGTCTTTTGGCCATTTATACATTTTTTAAGAGAAATGTCTATTTAAAGCCTTTGTCAATTTTTAAATTGGATTGTGTGCTATTTTCGTTGTTAAACTTTATGAGTTGTTTATATATTTTGCGTATTAACCCTTTGTCTGATGTATGGTTTGTAAATATATTCTCCCAAACAAAAGGTTGCCTTTCATTTTAATGGTGATTTCTTTCACTGTGCAAAAGCTTTTTAGTTTGATGTCATCTCATCTATTTATATTTTGTTTTGTCTCTCTTGCAACTGAGGAAGAATCCACAGAGACATCACTAAGGATGATGACTAAGAATCTACCAACTTATGTTTTCTTCTATGCATTTTAGATGTTATATTCAATTCTTTAATCCATTTTTAATTAATTTGTTTAAGATAGTGATCTGGCCTCATTTTTTAATATGACTTCAATTTTTATGACACCACTTATTGAAGAAATATTTCTCCATCCATTGTATGCACTTAACTCAACAATAAATTAATTGTATATGTATGGTTTTATTTCTAAGCTCTCAGTGCTATTTCACTGATCTGTGTTACTGCTTTTAATCGTGGTACCATACTGCTTTTATTACAGTAGGTTGTAGTATAGTTTGAAGTCAGGAAATATAAGTGTCTTTGTTTTCTTTCAGGGATGTTTTGGCTATTTTAATATTTGTTGTACATATGCAAATTTTAGGAGTTTTTTGGTTCTACATCTGTGGAAAAATGTTACTGAGATTTTAAGTGACATAGCATTTAATTTGTATATTGTTTTAGGTAAAATAGCCATTTTGACAATATTAATTCCTCTGACCCATGAACACAATGTCTTTCCATTTCTTTGTGTATTCTCTAATTTCTTCCATTGTACATTTTAATTTTTAATGATTAGGTACTTCACCTTATTCTTGGATATTTTGTTCTTTGTGCTATCATCATAAATCATATTATTTTCTTCATTTCTCTTTTTGCTAGCTCATTAGCTATTTGCATGTGGGTTAAGCAACATTAATCAACACTTTTAAAAAGTTTTCACCAAAAGGAGGCTCGGAAATATGGCACACTTGGGAAAAAGAAAACAATAGTGGCAATAATTAAATTCAGAGGCTTAAATTAAAACAAAAAAGGAAAATTTCAGGAAAGCATGATTTCTAGAGCATGCATCAAGTTCTGGTCTGATGGACAGTAATGGGTCATCTCATGTAGAAGGCAGGGTACACCTGAGGTGATTTGCATCTTGAAATGAAGATTGGCAATTTGATAAGATATAAAATTAAGATATAGTGTTGTTTTGGAGAGTGGGGAATAAGAATATATTGACCTATGAAGATAGGCAAGCAGTATTGGATATTCAGTAAGGACATGTGGTTGTGAATTTAAATCGAATTATTTAATACAAGTTCATGCTTTTCTCCAGTCTTGTTCAGTTACCAGTATGAAAAAAAGAGATAGTTGCATAAGCAGAGTGAGAGTTTTTTGAGAGGAAAGTAAAATGGATGGGGAAAATATTATTTGTCTACCTACCTATCTACCAACCTACCTACCTATATAAAATGATTTGATAGGCAAGATCAGCTAAATAGTGGGGAACAGGAAATCATGAAAAAGAACCAGATTTAAGACTGATGATTTAGAAAACTTGATATGATCAAAGCACAGCTGGAGTGGGAAGAAGAAAGAAAGAATGGTGGATTTAAAGAAACGAATATGGAAAATTAGGAGAGCAGAACAGTTAATGGTCATGTTATACTGTGGGAGAAGGTAGCTGTTATAAGATAGGGGAAAGGAAATTGAAGATGAGGAAGATCAAGGACCTGTGAAGATACTGAAGCGAGGGTTTTTTACAAAGATATTCACATTGCCAAAGGAAATACTTGATATAGGAATAGAGAAGATAGCAGCAATTCATCTATTGAAACCTATGAAAAAAATGAAGGTGACAAGAGGCTAGTAGATGCCTTCTAGAAGAAAGGAATTAGTCCTATATGAACTGATAAAACATCCGAAAACTTCAAGAAGAAAGGAAAAGTAAAAAAGCACAAATAGAATAGACACCAACCTTACATTCAAATCCTCACAATCAAAACTGGTCCAACCACTATGGAAAGCTGTGTGGAGGACCCTCAAATTAATGAAAATGAAACGACCATTTGACCCAGCAATTGCTCTCTTGGGAATCTACCCAAAAGAGACCTCAATGTGGGTACAAAGGGACACCTGTGCTCAGATGTTTAGTGCAGCACTATTTGTAATTTCAAGAACTTGGAAGCAACCTAAATGCCCCCAAACAGAGGACTGGATGAAAAAGATGTGGTATATATACACAATGGAATATTACTCATCAATTAAAAATGACAAATTTGATGATTTTATGATAACTTAGATGTACTTAGAAGAAATATTAGCAGAAACAAGTCATAAAGAAAAAGACAGAAACCAGATGGTTTCACTGATATATGGGGTATAGGGAAAAAATAAACAAAAGCCACAAGGAAAAGTCAAAACAAGCTGAGCACCAAACTGAAAAGGGGTAAAAGGGGTAAATCCCTGGGATTACAAAGATGTGCAATTTATATATAAATAAATTAAAAAATAAAAAAACAAATCCTCATATTCAAGACTTATCTCTATTAATGACCATGTCATCTTCTTTATATCTAAAGAAGTGATATCAGGTGATAACACAATTCAATCTCTCCATGCTTATGACTAGAATAGGTTAGGACTTGCTGGAGTTTAAGCCCTTTTCTATCATTTTTATTCTGTTACATATAGATATTTAATTCATCCTTTCACAGGAGAACCCTAGAGAATAATTAGATATTATACACAAAATATTTGCAATTGCAATACATTCAACTCCATTGTTCATTTCAAGGTTTGCCATGTATGAAATAAACTTTGACATCTCAGAGTATTGCACGGGGGGAATGGAAAATTATATATAAAGGCTAGAAAATATAAGACTACGAAGAATGTATATTCTCATAGGTAATAAGAATGCAAGCTTATACCCTTTTTTTTCCCACTCACACTGTGAACATAACAATTCAAATCCAAAGAATGAGTCTTCCCTTTGCCTGAGTGGAGCTAATAATGCAAAATAATCAGCATACCTGGGGTACAATTTACTGGAACAACTTACAATACATGCTTCTTCCAGTTCTTTTGACAAATGCATTGGCTCTGCTGACACCTATGATAGATCCATTTCTATCTGTCTTTTTTTTTTTAAACAATGTATCTCCCAAGAAGGATAAACAGGAAACACATTATACAACACAACTGTTTGTTTTTTCATTTCCCCTTCATGATTACTTGAGTCACTGATGACATATGATCCAAACTACTAACATATGTCTGTGTCTGACAGAGGACATTTTTCATCTTTCCAATCTGGGTTACATCTTCAGCAGCAGGTGTTGTGAATCTAAGTGAAGTGAAACAAGCTTCTAAATTCACTTCTCAGGCTCAGCATACTTCCCAGTATTTTGTAGGACCAGAAATAAAAGGAACAGTTCTTATTTTTCTATTTTTCTAAAATTCCTCTAAATCATGGAAGTCATTAGGTTACTTCTAGACCTTATAGTCTTGGCTCAACCATTTTACAGTGGTGTGTTTCTTTTGACTGGAGGCTGGTTACCTGGGCCAGCTCTCCTCTTCTTTGCCCAACCCCCTTCCCTTGCACACTTTGATCTTATTAGAACACAGACATGTAGGGGCAGCTCTTACACACAGAAATGATTGCTTATACCTCCACACCATTCCTTGGGTTTAGATTCTCAATCCCATTTCCACTGAGGAATTTACTGTAAGCATAGGCTGGGCAGGGTAGGAGCAGGAGGACTAGGAAGCAGGCAAACCCCCCATTCTCCCAAGGATCTTCATGATCTCCCTTTCCTGCATTTACTGCGCATTCTCCAAGCACTGTCCTCAAGCTAGCAACCTTCCCTTCTCCAGGGTGACTGTCCTTTTATCCCCTCCCTCTGAGACCCAGGTGTACCCACCTACATATGCACACATCCATTGGGCCAGGTATGTGATCACGGGGAGGTTGCTATACCACAGGTGCTGGCCATAGGGGCTAATGGAGGAAGGGTGTAAAAACTCCAGAAAATTTATTTACATTACAGGGATCATCATAAGATGTATACATTCTACATTGCTTTTCTTTGTCCCAGATTTTCAGGGTTAGGCTCTACCCAACAGAGAAGTGTATTGCTGTACAGTTCACTTGTGATTGACTGGGGATAGAGGGAATATCTGTCTAATTCTGGGTTCACTGTTTGTAGGGCCATGTTTTCTGTAGGGCCATGTTGTTGGTACATTTAAACTCTAATCTAACTTTTGTCACTGTAAAAGGAAGTCATTTTCCCATTCTTCTGGCTGTTTAGTTGGTCCATAACTAGGAAAGTTTAGTTCTCTTATATCTGAACACCAAATTCCCACCAGTGGTCACTTTCAAAATTAGGAACAAGAATTACAATCTCCCCAAGTTCTAGTTCTGCATACTTCAATCAGTTCCACCACAAATTTCCTCTTATTCATCCTAAACTATCTTTAGCATGGATGGACCTACCCCCAGTACCATAGTAGCAAGACTGATTCAGGTTTTCTCCAAAGTAACTTTGGTTGAAAACATAGTTCTAATGACTTCAGCTTGAGTGTGCTTTGTAAATAATGTGTTTATGGAGCCAACTCAATAGAAAGGTGGAATAACACCCAAATTAACAAGATAAATATAAATACTTCCTCATGAGTCAGATATTCTACAAATACATTTTTATTAATATGTTTGTTTCTACTTTTGTTCAAATTATTTTGTCAATTCTCTTTTTTTCTTTTATTTTGAATTGTGTCAAGCAGCTTCATTACAGCTATCACACATTTATCTGGAGATGAGATCAGAATACTAACCCTGTTAATGATTAAAGCATTTTTCATTTAATTGTGACTAAAAAAAGGGTTGTATTGAGCTTCTTTACTGCTATAATACAATACTTGCAATATGTAATGTTTCTAGTGGACCAACAGGTGAATCTTTTGCATGTTCAAATGAACTATAAAAACATTCATGGATATGATTATGACCTTACTTGTTAAAATGAATACTTTTGCTGATTGTCACTGTAAAGAAAGGAAGAGAAAATCATTTATCATAAGAAAGCAAAGAAACACATCACTTTATCAGGAATCCTTAACTATTCCTTATTGTTACAGCTTAAATAAAAAGCAGAGAAGAAAATAATAGCAATGCAAATCAAATGAAAATTTAAAAGCTAACAAATAAACATATCTCCTTTAAAATCATGCTCTTTTTCTATAGAAGCATTTGAAAGGGTTAAGTCATTTCACATTGTGTACTTGGAGCAACAATTGATCAATGAATAATTTCACTCCAGTATCACTTCCTTTACTTTATCATTAGGGAACTTACCTGCTAAATGTTTTTCTGCCTCAAGGATGTATTTGCCCTCCATTCTGGTGTCATCAGTCTAGCTAGATAAAGAGCCTTGATTTCACACATACTTGTTTCTTATTATCAATCAGTCAGTAGTTATTGACAGAAGGACAACTTCTAGTTGCAGAAACGTGCTAGATCTTGAGACCTATTGTATATTTTAAAATTCCAATACTATTTCCTTCATAAGCTCTAACTCCAGTCAAGACATTACCCCCCTCTATACTTCCTCTATCAGTTGGCCCTTATACTAAGCCACTGAAAGAGAGACCTCAACGCACAGAGGTTTGAACCTGATAGAAACTTACGTCTCTTTTCCATAGCAGTCTGAAGACAGGAGTTTCAGGTTAAAATTGTAACCTTTCTTCACAAAACCATTGTGTTGATTCTTTCCATGTTGTTCTTCTATCATCCACTAGGTGTCGTCTTCAATTTTTATGGGAAAAATCAGCCTATGCCACATTGCCTTTTAGTCTTCAGGAAGGCTAGAACAAGGCTATGTACGTGATCTAAATTGACCCACGTCTAACAAGCATAACAATATTTAGCAATATCCACTTGTTTGTCATTTAGAACTACACTCTTTGCAGTTCTTCACTCTTTGTAGTTAGGCATGTGACTGATTTTGACTAATGTCATATGAACCAATGTGGTACAAGTCGCTTTGTCGAGTTTGCATTGTGGGTAAACACAACATGTACTGATGTGGAGGGACTTGAATACATCTTTTATCAACATCAACATGTTAAGGAATCCTGAATGCATGCAAAAAAAAAAATGTTGTCCTAGAAAGGTCTATGAATTTGCAGCAAATTTTTGTGAGACATTAACTTTTGTTATTTATTCCATCTCATAATTTATCCCACTCTATTAAGGCAGATGGTATAGATACTGTAAACATTTTTGCCTACATCTTATCAGTGAGAGCATAGTCACGTGATAATCCTAGTTTGAAGATTACCAAGCAGTTTATAACTCATTACTAGAGAAATGAGGCAGAGCAGACCGTGAGGAGAGCAGTTGCTCACTTCCTTGCTCGGTGGTGCACTTGCTTGGAATGGCCGCCTCCCACTTCTCAGTCTGTGCCCCTTCCACACATCTCCAGAGCACAGGCTTCTGTAACTTTATATTCTGATTTCTCTTTCCTCTAAATTCTGACCTTTCAATGTTTATGTTCTTTTATTATTTGATGTAACCCTCTTAAAAAGTTATAGACTTACTCCAGGCATTATGGTAGACACTGGGTATATATTGCTCTCTCTCTTCTCTCTCTTTCTCTCTCTCTCTCTCACACACACACACACTCAAGATATCCAACTTTTAGAACTTTAAACTTCCACCTGCCTAGCCCAACACCCTACCCAAATCACATGGTTAACAAATAATCCTTGGTAGAGTATATGAGTAAGTCAGCAATATATTAGCATGAGGCTGAGAGTTAGTGACACAGCATGACTGCAGAAAAGAGAAGGCAGACTATGCCAAAGTTATCCTCCATGAAGACAGAAACAATGTCTGACTCAACTGTTGCCTCCACATTTGATCCTTGATCCTAGAACAGTAGGTACCTAATGTATCTATTTGTTCTCAGAGAACTCTGTGGGTGTTCTCTGTAAGAGTAAAGGTGTGTCTTGAGGACTTAAAATTAGATAATATAGGGTGGGTCCAGATTTTAGAAGTCAGTAATGGATTTTTGGGTCTCCATGTGATAGAAAATAAGAAGCATAACTTTTTTTAAAAAAGGATTGTAAAATGATAAACTAATTTGCAGGTGGATTGGATGTAAGTATTAAATCAGAAAGACAACAGTGATGAAAACCTAGGATGATATGGCAATAGTAGGCATCAATAAAAAAGGTCAAATCTAAGGGACATTTCCAAGAGCTTGTCAAGAGGAATTTGTGACATAAAATATAAGGCTAAAGGGAGAAAAAAAATTATAAAAAAGCAACTGAGGTTTTTAGTCTGGAATTTTAGAATGAGAGATGTACCATTAAACAGATAGACATTTTATAAAAGAAACCTGTGATGAGTTTAATTTGAGGCATTTGCTGTGGTAGGAGGCTATTCCTGTGTGGATGTTGGCCTGGGAGCTGAAGCCAAGGACAATGAAGGTGTTGTAACCTTAGAAGCCACGTTCTGTGGACCTACAATTCTTACAGATTTTTGCTCAACTTTTATCTTTTCCAGAATGTTAAGGAAAATAGGACCATTCCTCAATGCATTTGTCAAATGGGCCTTGCCTCTCACTGGATTCTTGCCATCTCTACTTGTCAATGTATAATAATGGAAAGGAGCTGCCAGACCATCTAGAGGAAGGGGGGGTTAGTGGACATTTAGGTATTGAAAGTATAGAAAAAATGCACCCCCCAGAATGAATGGCAAAGCTGTTGATAGAGTCTTTTGCTGGGCATCTGATCCCCAGGGGCAGAGCCCAGTGTCATGCATCCTTCACCTCAGAACTTAATGCCTACCTTAGATTTGCCTCCAACCTCATTTCCCCAAACAATAGTACCCCAGAAGATCCTTCTGCTGTTTTGTGCTATCGACATTTAATCCTAGTCTTTATGTCAGCAGTAGCTGATGGAGTGGATGGAGAGGGTGGGTTTTGGAGGAATTTGGAGAAATGGATTCTCTCTGGATGTCCCATTTGTGAAGCTTTTGAGTTCTTAGTTATGTGGAAAAATATTGAGGATACACGGGAAGTTACCCTTTCAGATATACAATTCAAATACCTCTTTTTCATGCTTGTTTGAGCTGATATGTACATATTAGGAAGCAGAAAACTATATTATTGTATACAAGAAAACATTCAATAATAATTTATGATGTAGTTACTATTTTTAAGGTTTTAAAATATTAAAAGTTGATTGTTCAGTTTGAAAATTAAACTATTAAAATTAACAATTTAAATAAATTTACTATAATTTCTGCATATCTATAATTTATTAGAAAGTACTGATTGATATGCTGGATTGTGAAGGCAATCTGTTTTCTACAAAATGTTTAAGGTTTAGCTCTTCAATAGCATGAAATGCAATGCAAGCAAAATACATCTACACATACATACACAGGAGCTTCAATAAAAGAGCAAAACAAGTGATTTTAGATAACTGGCTTGGATTTGAGGTAACCACTGACTTTATCTTGGAGGAATGGGAATTTGTAGTATGGACATGTTTCTCAAGCTTGCCAACTGGTAATAGTTGGCGCTTCAGACAAAAGGATTCAATGATAAAAATATGAAGCTGCAATAAAGTAATACGAGTAATTCAGCCTGGCAAGAATACAAGGGAGGTATGAAAGGAGTATGGGCTAACCTGGTATGGCACTATAGGGAAAAAAGCCAGACTTCACATAATGAGAGAAGCCTAGGTGCTTTCTGAGCAGCAGAGCTGAGGAATGCATAAAGAAGCTACATCTGAAAACAGGCTGGGTTATCACTAGGAGGAAAACAGTGAAGCAGCTCAAGGGATTCAATACTATAGCTAGTTTCTTTCTTTCAGAATTGTGACCCAGTAGACTTGTTTTGTGGTTCTCAGAAATCTTGAATTATGTTCACTAGTTTATAATGACATTATTAGACTTCTTAAAATCCTGGATGGGTGTGGTCTGACAAGTTTATAAATGTCACACTAAGGGCATTTCAAAGCTTCCTTCCTCAATCTGCTCCCTGGACATTTATGAATGCCTTATTCTACTCCAAGTCACTGTAATTAAAATTGTCTTTGTAATTTTTTTCCTAACAATTTTATGAGGCGGTTAACGTTACTTTTATTTTATAGGTAAAGCTAAAAACAGGGGGAAACAGGGTATGAAATTTCTGTTTAGGGTGATTGCTCAGGATGGGACAGGCTTTAATGGATGGATAGTCCAAAGAGAAGACCAGCTCAGTGAGGAATTGAAGATAAAACATGAGACAAAGTCTCAGTTGCGGAGTGAAATGACAAGACTGTCAACAGAAAGGTTAGCTATCCCCATACCTCCCTCCCCTGAGACCAGAAAGAGGGAAAAATAAGAAATGTGAAGATGGTCTGAAGGACTGCAGATGAAGCTGCTAACTTCTGAGAGCAAAATTTTCTTGGCATTAGTTCATATCTCTTGAGTCACCTGCCAAATACAAGAGAAGAGTGAATAGAAAGCTTCAATTCTGACCTGGCTTTCACATAAACCTGAGCAGTTCAGTCAAATGTGCCTCATCCTTAAGAAAATAGAAATTTTAATCTGCATTAAACCCCTTAGCTTTTTACGTTTTTCAAAAAGGAGGACTTCTGGTCAAATTGAAAAACCTGGCTGATCTGCTCTATGACAACAGTTTCAATAATTCTGTAGGCCCAACCTGGGAAGAACTTAGACAGTTCTTAGACATGCACAATTCTACCCATCTATCTTCCCCCTCAGCTTCACAGGGACCTTTTGAAAATAGATAAAACAAGATAGTACTTGTAAAAATATTTCACCTATGAAAAGTTGCTATGTTGGATTATATGTCTCTAAAAAAAGAACTAACTGAATATTGCAGGAATAATCCGGGATTGTTTTATTTTATTCCTTATCATTTACATTCAAATTTCGTACAAAATGAATTTAAAGAAGTATATGAGGCTGATATTTTTAAGAACATTTTTTATATGTTGATGAAAGGAATAGTGAGAAAGAAAATAATTTAAATCCAGCAGAGTACTCTTTAATAATTGTGTCTGCCAAGCTTTTTAATAGACATTGCAGTATTTATTTTTACATTTTACATAAATTTTGATTTCAAATATAGATCCTGTGTTTACCAAGGTTCTCCAAAGAAATAAAACAGGAAATAACACACATGCACACACACACATACACACACAGAGACAAATCTTAAGAAATTGCCTCATACAATAGTGTGGATTGGCAAGTTTGAAACTGAAAATTTCAGGGCAGTCTGGTGACTTAGATCCAAAGAAGAACTGCTGTTGCAATTTTGAATCCAAAGTGAATTCATTCTTTTAAGGTCTTCAACTTCTTGGATGAGGCCCCATAACACTGTTGAAGGTAATCTGCTTTCCTCAAAAGTGTACTGATTAAAATGTTAATCACATTGAAGAAACACCTTTATGAAAACATCCAGACTAATGTTGGACCAAACAACTGAGCATTGATGCCTGGCTGAGATGATGAAAATAATTAACCATCACAGGTACTGAATAACACAGTATTTTTGTTTGTTTGTTTATTTTAGTCAAACACCCTTAACACTGTAACCCTGATCATAGCACTAGATAGGCATCTAGTGCTGAGACAATAAACTGCAATTATTGCCTTCTGAGTCATTGCAATTTCAGGAGAACTTACCTATTGGGATGGGTCATTTAAAGGACAAGCTTCTACCTAAGGCTTGAAGAAGGAGGCTTTTTGACCACTTTAAACATCCATCCATTCATCCAGGACCCACTGGCTGATACTGAATCCATTCAGTTCTGCTATTTGAAAGGAGAAATATTGGACTTGGGAAGAGATCATTTTCAAATACTGGACATTATTATCAGCTCCAATGGCATATTTCTATCATGTAACACATTAAGATATTTGACAAAGAACAAAAGAGTATTTAGTTCAGGAATCTATTTGTCTGACCTTAAAGATGTTTTGAAAACATTTTTTTCCAAAGCTGTGGACTAATGGACCTGCTTTCTCATTCTCAGGACTCAAATTATGTCCACCAGTTTATATGACTTCCTAAAATCCTGAAAGGGAGTGGTGTGAGAAGTTTATAAATGTTACATATCCATAAGGGCATTTCAAAGCTTCCTTCCTCGGTCTGCTCTAGGGGATTTGATCAGTGCTTTACTCTACTCCATGTAACTGTAATCATTCACCATATTCATTTTTCTCATAACAATTTTATGAGGCAGTTAACATTACTTCTATTTTACAGACAAAAATAAAAGTATGTCCTATTTTTTCTAAGAAAACAGTTAATAAAAAGTGCACAAATAGAAATTTTTTCATTTCTCAGCAAGATAACTCAGTTCTTGAGTTCCAAGTTCTGCTGACAATGGAAAAACAGTTACAGCAAAATAACTCAATTCTTTCTGGTTCTTAACTACTGTTTCGTGATTAAGCGGTCACCCCAGGATTCTCCTCCTGTTGCTTCTTCACTGACACACAGGAGATCTAAGTTTTAGGAAGTTTGAATGTTACCATCACAGTGGGGTGGGTATAGATGCACAGCTCTGTTGTTTACAATCACTAGAGCTGTTTGAGCTGGTACAGAGTGGCACAGTCTCCGTGCACTCTGGCTGTCTATATCTGTGGCTATCCGGTAAAATTCATTTTTTATTTTTACATGCTAGGCCCATATATATTATTCAGTATCATGATAACTTCAAGCCTAAGGTAACACCAAGTCCACAGATCTACCATAAATATTTTTGGTTCTTTCCACCACAATCTCTTGTTGGCAAAAGTTTATCTTATTTCAGGAATTAATATACTTATTAGACCTGACATATGAAAAACAAAACCAAACCACCAACCAAACCCTACAGTACTGTAAACCTCAGAGCACAGACTTCAGTCTTATTATATTATCTTTCATTCAAAGAAGCCAAGGCTTCTTGAATATATAATCAATTCCAGACATAGGTCAGAACCATGTTCTAAGGAAATTTTGAAGAGATACTAGACTGATGTCAAAAGGACTTAGGAACCAATTTAGAAAGTACTTACTTGTCAAAGTTGGAATAATGTGAATTTCAGTAAGGATATGAATGATGACAACTGAAACTCATAAAGATATTAATTGTATGAATTTATATTATCAGTGAAAATATAATTGATCTTTTGAAGATTTTAAGAAACAAGTTAATCAGTTAGAGATGGGGCATCTATAGGGAGGTATTTACCCTTCCTTCCTTTCCTGCAAATAATGAACAATTCCATAAGCAACTTGTAAATGAGAAGTATTGACTTATAAAAATTTCATGTAACAAATTAAAAAAAACTTGAAAAGCTCCACTTTTTAATCTTAATGTGTTAGAGTTTTGAATGTCAATGATTTCTGGCTGAAAAACATACCACTGCCAATAGTTGTGTTAAAGGAATGGTAAAGGACAAAAAAGCATACATTGGAACAAGGGTAGCCTCATCAATAAATTTTGGGAAAATTGGACCACTACATGCAAAAAAAAAAAAAAAATGAACCAGTCAATTCCCTCACACCATGTACAAAAACCAACTCAAAATGGATAAAAGTCTTGGATGTAAGACATGAAACATAAAATATATAGAGGAAATGTTGGGCAAAACATTCCAGGACTTACACTTGAAAAACCTCTTCCTGGACACAATTACAGATGCCAAAAATCTGAAGGAAGACATAATCAGCTGGGACTACATGAAATTAAAAAGCTTCTGTACAGCAAAGGAGACAATAAACAAAACAAAAAGAAACCACCCAAATGGAAGAAAATTTTTGCCCTACATACAAGTGACAAGAGTCGATAACAGAGATCCATAAGGAACTCACACAACTTAACAAAAACAAGACAAAAAACCACTTAAGAAATGGGGGAGACTAAAAAGACACTTCTCCAAAGAGGAAATACAAATGGTCAATAAGCATATGAAAAAATGCTTAACATAACTAATAATCATGGAAATGCAAATCAAAACCACGAGATAACATCTTTTTTAATGTGACTTCTTTTAAAAAAAATAATGTATGTATGTATGTATGTATATGTGTATGTATGTATGTGTATGTATGTATATATGTACATATATATACATATATATGTATGTATATATATACATATATATGTATGTATATATATACATATATATACACATACACACACACACATCTTTGTATTCCCTGGGATTCACCCACCACCTCCCCGCCCTGACTGTTCTCCCTCCCTCCTCCCCCCTTGTGTTATTTTGTTTAATTGTTAGCTTGTTTTGACTTTTCCTCCTGGCCTTTTGTTTGTTTTTCCTATGTCTGAGATACCATCTTACACCAGTAAGATACCATTTTACACCAGCCCATATCATAGAACAGGAAACAACAAGTGCTGGTGTGGATGCAGAAAGAAAGAAACACTCTTGCATTGCTGGTGGGAGTGCAAACTGGTTCAGTTACTATGGAAGGCTGTGTGGAGGACATTCAAACTACTGAAAATGAAGCTATCATTTGACCCACCAATTTCACTGCTGGGAATCTACCCAAAGGATACAAAAGCTCTAATTCAAAAAAACACTTGTCCTATGTTTATTGCAGCACTATTTACAATTGCCAGGACATAGAAACAACTCAAATGCCCCCAAACTGATGAATGGCTGAAAAGGATGTGGTATATTTACACAATGGAATATTATTCATCAATCAAAGAGGATAAACATGTCATTCGCAGCAACATGGATGGAGCTAGAAGGAATCATGTTATCAGAAATAAGCCAGAAAGAAAAAGAGTAATACAGGATGATTTAGCTTATTTAGGGATATAAGGAAAAGAAACAAATGAACAAACAAGGAAAATTCAAAACTGCCAACAGAAATGAAGCATAGATCAAAAGAAGTAAAAATGGGGGAGGGGAAGGCGTAAGAGATTACAGTGTTTCATAGGTGATAAGGTGATGAGAGAACCCCAGGGTAGGCAATGATGTGAAAAATATACATATATATGTGTACAAAATAAATAAATATAAATAAATAAAAGAATGATAAATACATCTGCTTTAGATTTCAGGGTAAATTTGCCAGAAATACAAGGAACAGAGGAAAACGTTGAGCTATACCATGGTTATAAAAAAAAAAAAATGGTGCAGATGATGAATATACCTGTAAACTGAAGATATTTTAAATATATAAAGCTATAAAATATATCTGATTTGCATACAATGCTGTACTGTCTTCCTGTTGTACGAAAGGAGAAGGAAGAACAGCATGAAACGATACAAAGTGTTTCCAATACAGATTTAAGAGTGAAATAAGGAAAATGCAAGAATGTTTATCTTAATATACTATCTTTCATTTAAGAAAGAGGGAAAACAGGAAAATACTTATGTAGCTCTCACAATTTTTAAATGACACATCAAAACAATAAAAATGAGGTAGATGAAAATAACATACAAACAAATGAACTTCACTGCATTACAGGACAATAAGATAAATATGATGAAATGGAAAGAAAGAGTTATCTAAGTAATTTTGGTACAGTATGGTGACTATATTTTAAAACTGAAGTACAGAAAGAACTGTATATACAAATGTGTACCTTATACAATAGATTTCTTTCATGGAGTTGTGGATTTGGAATTCTAAAACTACTTTGTATATATTCTATGATTGAACTAATAAGTATATGTGCACACACAGCCATATTTTTCATTGTTGGATAAAGGGGTTCAAAATCAGGAAAGGGGGGATAAGTGCAATGAATTCTGTGTATAGGATTGAAATTGTATATATCAATATGAACCAATGGGAGAGAAGGAAGTTGATAAACATGTATATGCAATCACACAATTTCTTAGTTCTGTTCACTCATAAATTTATTTTGATGGTAAATTTGACACCTAAATGCAATGATATCCCAGTGTCACTGAGCACAACTAACACTCAGATATTGATTTTTTAGGTATTTTTCTCCAATTAAAGTAATCTGAGCTCCTGGGGAAATGACTGATGCTAGCTAGCCCTGGGGCAGGGAACATGTAAGCTGAGCCTGGAATATTTTGTTGTATCAAAAAGTATGAGAGTGTTCAAAAAGAGATGTGGATATTGCAGGGGGCAGGAGATGACTATACAGGACTTTTCCTAGTCATGTCTGGGACAATGACTAATACATTCAGTTTAATTTTTATGGATTAAAACAACAAAACTAATTTATAACCTAAGTACCCACTTTGGTGTAAGCAAACAAGTGAATGGTTAAGTAAATGAGGTAGAAAGAACATTCTTCCCTACATAGATATGGACATAATAAATGTAGAAGTAATAATGGAAATAGAGAATAACATTAGTGGGTAAACTGAGGAAATCTAAATAAGATACGTGCATTTGAAAAGAGTATGTCAATAGCAACCTGATTTTGACACTAGTAGTAGGTTATTTAAGATGTTAACATCATGGAATCTTGTTAAAAGTATTCAGCAATTTGTGAATTTCAACATTTTCATAAGTCCAAAATTATTTCAAAACAGGAACTTTCACAGATAAAGACATCAAAATAAAAATGTATAAATTCTGTAAGATTAAAATACAGACATGCACATTTGAATAATATTACCATAAAAGATAAAGAAATGACTTCTATAAATATCTAGACAGAAGCTACTTTTTTTTTTTTTTATTTTTTTTATTTTTTTTTTTTAATTTATTTATCTATATTTCACATCATTTCAATCCCTGGGGGTCACGGAAGCAACCTAAATGCCCCAAAACAGATGACTGGATGAAAAAAATGTGGTACATATACACAATGGAATATTACTCAGCAATTAAAAACGACAGATTTGATGAATTTATGGAAACCTGGATGTACCTAGAAGAAATCATTCTAGCAGAAACGAGCCAGATGGAAAGGGACAGAAACCAAATGGTTTCACTAATATATGG